>WTSP01006114.1:104410-116466 GCA_025331215.1 Actenoides lindsayi
TGGTTAGAGAAATGCTAGGACAAAGGTTGGACTTGATGACCCTGGAGGTCCTTTCCAACCATAATGATTCTATGATTGACCAATATTTGCCACTCTCCATTCATACGTGCGCCTGTACCTGTCACTAAGCCTTTTGGACAGAAGTCAGGAAGCTTTCACTAAAATGATGTAGGATTACAACCCCTGGGGTCACTCTGGCTTTAATGTTGTGGAAATCTGTGGAATTCAGGAAGGCTCATGACTGCCCTATTGTAGCAAAAGAAGAAATCCTATGGGGAAGAATGGTTTGGCACCAGCTGCCAAAGGATTGATATTATGTCAGAAGAACAGTCTTCAGCCTTCTAAAATCCATCCTAGCAAACCAGGGGAAGCCAAACAATTTCCTGACTGTTTCGAAATTAGAAAAGGAAACTGAGAAAAACTCCTTTCTTGTCCATAAATAAATCAATCATTCCCTCAACACCGTTTTCCCCTTTCTTTAATTTCTATATCCTTTCCAGCTCACACCTTCAATATAATTCAAAAACAACACTGTAACACTACTAAGAAGCTTTATATTCCGGCAGCTATGGCTGTCGTTTCAGAGACATTATTTAAAATGTTTTATCCTTTTTCCTTCTATGTATCTTTGAAGCATCCATGGAAAAGCTTTTCAGGACTGGTGACAGCAAAAGCATACTCTTATTCATAGAAACATTTTATTTTTGGTATTATTCCCTCCAGGCACCTACTTCCTTCAAAACAAGATACAGCTACAGAATCTCAGCTGGTATAAACGAGTCCCTTGGCACAGACTTAAGGAGGAGGCTGAGCAGAAGAGTCCTGACCCAATAGATGTGGCTCCCCTCCCCTGTAATTAATCTAGGACTAAAATCTATGACTCCAGCAACAGAGTCGGGTATTTCAAAGGCTGCTCCCATCAACTCACATGTCCAGCAAGCCCCACATCTGCCAAAAGGCTGCACAGCTTAGCAGTGAAGGACAATGTAAACCATGATGGGCAGCCAGCAAGAAGAGAAGGGAATGCTTTGCACAGATGCTCGGCTGAGGAAAGCAGCCAGCATGGATGGACCACTCATCACACTGTACCTAATCCTCAACATCAGTCCTCCCTACAGCAAATTGAATTGGCTTCTTCTTGCCCTACCTCCTCAGGGAATACATAATGGGCATCCGAACCTTTCTATACAGAGAAACTTTTGCTGTGGTCCCTACTTGCACACTCTTTGCTGTCCCCACTTCCTTGTCCCTTTCTTTTTTCATCCTGAACAAACGTATGCTGTCAGGTATTCATCACCTTTTCCTAACCTTCACCTCACTCCAGTGGGTGCCCTCAGGGCTGCTCCCCGCCTGCCTAATCCCCCGTGTAAGAGGATGCTCAAACTGCACAACGCATCCCAGCGGACACCTCCTTTAGAGAGAACACTGAGGGGTTCATTAAATGCTTCATCACGCCTGTTGCGTAGGACACAGCCACCTTACCTGAATCATCTTTAACAAAGATGCTACCAGTGAACTGTCAGTACTTCTTTACTCCTAAGAGTACATCCTGTTGGAAGCTCTCCATCCTAAGCTGGCAGGCTAAGATGATCTCACACTTATCCAATCTCTTAGCAGTCTCCTCGGACGTAACACCACCCCAAGCTCAAGGCCAAAGATCTCCTTTGCCCCCTCAATGGTGCACCTTCACAGCAAGGTGCTGCTGAAGGGGATTGGCCAACATCAGAGCCCTTTGAGTGGTCACTAATTGAGAGGAAGGTAGCACCCTCTGTCAGATATTAGGGCACTTGGATGTCATGGTTCCGCCCAGCCCCCTGCCTGTGACCCCGGACCTCCACCAGCCTCTTGGATTGACTGGCTCAAAAGGTGGTGAGAGTCACAGAACACGGGCCATTTCGATGTGGTCCGACTGACGCAGTGCTTCTGCGTGCCACCTAAGCAAGCTCCCCACAGGTGTCTCTCTGGCAGTTCCCAGCACAGCCCAGGCTATAGCTTGACCAAAGGGTCTTTGCTCAGTTTGGTGGCATTACAGGGACCTGGGCACAAGGCTCCAAGCCCACGGTAGAGCTCCAGGCAGGTGCAGAACCCCAGGCAGGGGTTTTCCTGGCTCAGCATCAGTTGGAGCACAAGAAATCCCAGAGACAGATGCATGCTGTCAGGCACTGTGTACACTGTGAGGCCTTCAGGTCTTCAGTGCCCGACAGGGACAACAGCACACACACGATGAGTTTCCTCCTTCTTCAGAAAGAATAAAAAAGGAAAGAAAAAACGACAAGGGCAGCTGTAATTACATGTAAATCCCCACACAGGCAGGACTCTATTTTATATGTGGCTAGAGAAAGGACCATCTGTTTTATGAAGATACTGAGCTCTTTTTTTATTCTTTTTTTTTTTTTTTTTTAAATCTCAATTATATTCTTTTCCTCCCCCTCCTCCCTAAATGGAAACATTGCTGTGGTGATATCAAGAGTCTTAAATAAGATTATCTTTATAAATGAGAGAGTCTTTAAAGTGGGATTATACCTTTCAACAGCCAACTAGGCTTTCAATCAATTTCAGAGGACACACTTATAACTTCATTACTCTGGAAGAGGCTACCTTTACCAAGCAACAAATGAGAAGTGTTTGCACGACGGCAGAGGCGTTCAAAGAGAGTTTTCTCCTCTGGCTTCTCCTTCCTCTAGCATGCCCAGAAATGCACCCTGGTGCTCCTCCAGATCTTTGTCCACCACCAGCTTTAATGACATGAGCGACGCTGGCCCTATGACAATTATCCCCAGCGTTTTCCCAAAAGAGAGGGAGAAGCTGAGCAGAGTGAGGTGGAGTTGCTTAGACATGCTAGAAGAGGAAGGAATGGTGGTCTCAGAGGTGCCACCAGCCAGATAAGCAGCTGAGAAGAGAAAGGCCAACTGGCAGGAAGGGGGCCTTGGCCCAGCTCAGCCATCTGTAAGAGGGTTTTAAACTACTCCTCCTCTTGCGACCCTCCTAGCTCTGTTTTCTACAGCAAAATTCTATGTCGTCAAGAGGTCCATTTGTCAGGGTGGTACTTGCATTACTTATGAATTAACAGCCACAGCTGGAGGTAGAAGAACAGCACCACAGGGATGTTTTCCTATCAAAGTTGTTCTAATATGTCACTGTCACATCACACACCGCACACCTCAGTCACCCTGTCCCCCTTCTGCTGCCCTGCTTGCCAAAACCAGAAACGCAGCACTCTTCGTCCTCAAGGACAGTTTGAAGGGCTGCATCCCTGCAGACACAAGACACGAAACGTCCATTTTGTACAGACCCCCAGCTCCCGTTCGGCAGGGCTGGTGAAGGGATGCGTGAATCGACAAGGATCTCCCATCACGCGCTGCCTTCCGCTGAGCGAACGCCGGGGACTCGGGAAGAAGCGCGGTGTGCAGACCAGCAGGCAGCCCGAGCTGGAGGCCGTGGACGCTCTCTGGAAGCGGGGGGCCAGCCCTGCTGGGCTCAGGGGTCTCCACGACCTTCAGCTGCTGCGCCTGAACGCCTGCTACGTACAAAACTGAGAACTCCGTGGCTGTCGTCTGGGTCCCAGCTTACACGAAATCCATCCGTGCCATCTGCAGCGTTCGCAAACCCAACAAAGAGGCCGTTTCACCCAACCCGGGCTGTACGGGCACCCGTGGAGGACGCTGCCGATTCCTACGAAATTGGCAATTTTTACTTCATATGAACGCGCCTATTTAACCTTCCTAATCCACGTTTAGGACCTTCCTGATCCATGGTAAAAAAAAACCCAAAACGCTAATGTCAAAACTTCCAGCGTTCCATAGTGCAAATTCACTGACTCCCACAAGCGCGGCTCCGTTTCTTTACGGTGCGCGCACATGCCGCGGTAAGAAGCGGACTTGGGCTCCTGAAAGCATTAATGCAGGGAAAATCCACTTGCGTAACGCGGGCTTTTCGTTTTAATGGTCCTAAGAAGATAAAACGCGTTCAAAGCAAAGCCAAGGAGGATGCTGAGCGCCCTCCCTCCGTTTTGCCGGGCTCGAGACAAACCCCTGTATCACCAAGGATGCCGAGCCAGAGGCCTTGCAAAGGCACGGGGAGGAGAAATGGCTGAGGCCGCAGGGTCCAGCGAAGGGGGACGAAAACAGGCCTCGGGAGGTGAGTGTTTAAAGGCAGCGCAGCGTAAAGAGCCGCGGCGAAGCGCCAGGCTTTGATTTGCGTCTGGGGATTCAGCGTGTGAGAAAAGAGTCTTTCCTCAGCCCCGAGGTGACCCAAGGCAGTGAAGAGGTGACAGCGCAGGCTAACCCCCTCCCCTGCCCCACACGCCCGTCTCACGCTCGGGGAAGGGACGCTCGGCCCTGCAAAGCGCTTCGGGGAGGTTTACGGAGAAGGGCAACGGATTTCAGCGGCGATCACACGGCGAAATGCCACGTAACCCTCGGTGGCATAACCTTTGCGCAGCCGTTACGCTTCCCTGCGGTAGACAACCTGCCAACAGCCCGACAAAGGCCCTCCCGCCCTTTCCCACACAACCGTTCCCGTTCCACAGGCGCGCTGGCTTAAGCAAGGCCGTGCACCCCAGAGCAGGCTCCGACAGCGCCCTTCCCGGTGCTGCTCCAGCCCAGGCACTGCACCCCGTTTCTGCTGTGCTGCCGGTCAGAACCAAGGCAGGGAGCCCGAAGGCATCAGGAGCTTGTCTCCCATGGCGTGCCTCACCAGGGGCTGTCCCCTCCGAGGGAACAAGGTGGTCGGTTGCTCCGGGAGGACCTCCGGAGATAGGCGTGTGCAGCGACGGACGTCCTTTCGGCTGCGGAAACGCTCGGGGTTCGTAGAGGACAGAGGGCATCGCCCGACGCTAAACGCTGCCAAGCTTCACAGCGCGAGGCTGCCAAGCGCTCGGCCGTCACCGGGGTCTTCAGCAAACGGGCACCGACCAGCGGGGAGGCAATATGGCGGCTGAAGCGGTGTTGGAAAAGGGGATTGCTTACGGTCAGACGAGGCGCCCCTCTGCATGCTAACAGCCTGCTTCATGGCAGGACCCCCAGCGCGCCTGGATGGCTTCAAAGGAAAAGCGTTACTGAAAGGCAACAGGGTTTCTCGGGAGCTTGGAGCAGATTCATCCCTCGGAGCTGCAGGTGGCTGAGAGCCAGCCTCTGCTCACCAGCCAGGCCGCCCCAAAGGCAGTGTCTCCTGAGGCAGCCAGCGAGACTGGTACGGACAGGACTGGCAGCGCAGGGCTGCCTATAGGTGAGGAGAGACTCAGTGCCTGAAGCACCTCTGCTCTCGCTAGAGTCCATGGTGAGATCTGAATCGAGCACGGCCAGCAGGCCAAGGCAGGTGATCCTCCCCCTCTAATCCCCTCTTATGAGACCCCCCCCACCCGGAGTCCTGAGTCCAGCTCTGAAGCCCCCAGCACAAGAAAGACATGGACCTGTTGGAGTGGGTCCAGAGGAAGGTCACAAAGATGATCCAAGGCCTGGAACCCCTCTGCTGTGAGGACAGGCTGAGAGTGCTGGGGTTGTTTAGCCTGGAGAAGAGAAGGCTTCAGTAAGACCTCGCTGCGGCCCTTCAGTACTTAAAGGGGCCTGTCAGAAACATGGGGGCAGACTTTTTTATGGGATGGTAGTGATAGGATGAGGGGTGATGACTTCAAACTGGAAGAGGGTTGATTTAGATTAGAAATTAGGAAGAAGTTCTTCATTCTGAGGGTGTGAGACACTGGAACAGGTTGCTCAGGGAAGTTGAGGATGCTCCATGACGGGATGTGTTCAAGACCAGGTTGGATGGGGCACGCGTGGCACGCGGGGCAACCACGAGGTCCTGGCCCCTTTCCCCTGTGCTCAGGGCCACCTTCAGAGAGTTCATGTGGCGAGAAACTCTCGTCATCCCAAATAAACTAAAAACTGCATTTGCAGTGAAAGGCTGTGAATAGAGTTGGCAACTCTGAGCCTCCTGCTGCCAGCAGCCACAGCACTTCAAGGAGATATGCTTTATGGCAAACACAGTATGGAAGCCTCAGCAAGGAGGCTGTGAATGGGATCCATGCTGCTTTAATCCAGAATGAATGCAGAGCTACTTACAGAGCGGACTGTTAAAAAACATAATTACTGAAATAAAAGGGGGACAAAATCTGCAGGAAAGCTTTTCTCCGGTGACGCAACACTACATTTTTCAGGGCACATTAGGCTCTCACACCTTCCCTCTAGATTCCTTCAGCAACAACTTTTGGACAAAAAAAACCCAAAAAACAAGCAAATACCGCAAAATCAGGAATACCATCTTCAGAGCAGCAACACCCTTACTAGGGTGCAAACATCAACAACGTGACAAGACTGCTGAAATAGACACAGTCTAATGATGTGTGCCCAATAAATGTCTCATCATCACCCTAAGTGAAAGTGTTTTCTTATGGCCCGATCAAAAAGTGAAATATTACATGGATACTGTCAGTCACCTAATACTAGGGATTTACAGCATTTCTGCTACGGACCCCGCTAGAAGAATCAGCAATATGTCTTAGGCAAGTCTCAGTGAAGAAAAATATCACCAAAGAGCAGCTGAATATTAATGAAAGAAAGCCACAGCTCTTCGCCCAAGGAAATCCTCCTGGCTATTTTGCAGAACAAGATAAATACAGCAAGATACAGTATCTGCTTTATTTATCTGCATTTTTAGCTATCAGTAGAGAACAGGAGAGGAAAGCGGTGCTCAGCAGAGGAGCTTGCCAGATCTGCTCTCCTGCCATGTCCCTGTGCCATCCCATGTCATATCCCCTGGACCCTCCCGTCCTTTCCTGAGGGAGGTACAGCAGCTCCTGAGCAGGAAAACAAGAGTGTTCCTCAGTCACAGACCCAAACATCTCCTTCCAACAGAAACTGCAGCTGGAGGAAGCCCGGCATCTATCTCCCTGACCTAACTCCAGGTAGTTCATCCCCACTTTTGAGCCCTGGGAACCCTTCAGGTCACACTACATTCCCCCTTTGCCCTCACCAGTCAACCACCAGCCTGGGCAGCAAGGGCTGCCTAAGTAATGCTCTGGTCCAGGTCCTGCTGGGACTGGCTGGGACTATACAGAACAGCACGTTATTGCACCTGATGGAAGGTCTACGACTAGGCAGAGATCAAAGGTGGGGCATTAACAGCACCCAGAGGGACAATGTATTTTGGTATTTAAAGCAAAGAGGAGAAAAGTTCAGATATATGCTCGGCAGTAAGAAAGCTCCAGGAGTACCTCCATCCTTAAGCGGGCCAAAGGAGCAAGACACGAGCTCCACCTTCGTCCCTGGCTTTTAATATATTTAATACGTCCCTCCACAATGATGCTACCCCACTGTGAAAACGGGACAACAGGAAGAGGACAAAAGGACCACGGCATCAGTGGTCTTGGTAACGACCATCAGCTGCTGCACATGTGACTTGGCCCCCACCAGAGAGCTGGAGGGAGAATTTAAGCACAGGAAGAAACACCATGTAATCAGCAAACCAGAGCACTGCGATGTAACGGGAGCAGCGAGGGTGAACAGCACACCTCTGCAGGCAATCCGGACACACAGGAGCCCCGGGGTGACACAGCACAGTCACAACTGGGGGGAGAGGTGTTTTTAGAGATGGGAGCAGCCCCTGAAGCCGCAGGGTTAGCCAGGATTAAGCGCACCCCCAAATTCTTTTCCAAAACCAATTCCAAAACGCCTGCTGTGCTGCTCACACAGCAATCGCAGGCAAGACACCTATTCGGAATTGGCCAAGAGATTACAAAAGTATTTGAATCAAAAATAGCAATTTCTTCCACTTCGGAGGCTCCTTTCCACTGAGTTTTCCCAAAAGGACTGCAGAGGACTGTCTCACCCCCGCAGCACCCCTGCAGAGGAGCGGCTATTGTCCTCACCTCATGGAGAAGCAAGGTGAGATGCAGAAGTTCAGTAACTCTCCAGGTATTGCAACAGCGGAGGAGAGCAGAGGGGGAAACACAATCTGAAGACTTGTTTCCCGTTCCCTGGTTTCTACCACCACGTTTAAGCAAACACTTCTTTCTCGGGCTGCAATTTCCAATTAACATTTGCTAATTATTAGTCATCTGAGGAAAGACTAAACAAATACCCTTGTAAGCTGCAGAGATGATCCAAGGAGACCACGAGCACTGACTCACAGCTGAGCCCAGGGGCAGCCCAGCCCTCGCAGCCAGCTCACGCTCCCTTATTTCCCTGGCAATAGCAGCTCCAGTTACAGAAGCACAAAGGCCAGGCTGTGCCTGCCAGCACGGCCTCCTGCGCACCTCTCCACGCTCCTTGCTCCTCACCCACCTCACTGGCAGCACGGCTGATTCCAGGGGTTCCTGTGCAGGAGCAAAACATCACTGGAACTAGCACTGGGGAGGCTGCACCTTGAATCCTGGGCTCAGTTTTGGGCCCTTCACTCCCAGAAGGACACTGAGGGGCTGGAGCATGTCCAGAGATGGGCAATGAAGCTGGGGAAGGGTCTGGAGAACAACTTTGGTGAGGAGCAGGTGAGGGACCTGGTGGTGTTCAGCCTGAAGAAAAGGAGGTTCAGCGGAAACCTTGTGACTCTTGACAGCTCTCTGAATGGAGGCTGGAGCTGGGTGAGGTCATTCTCTGCTGCCAAGGAACAAGTGACAGGACAAGAGGAAATGGCCTCAAGTTGCACCAGGGGAGGTTTAGGTTGCACATGAGGAACAATTTCTTCCCCGCAAGGGCTGTCAAAGCCTGTCCCAGGCTGCCCAGGGCAGTGATGGAGTCCCCACTCCTGGAGGGGTTTCACAAGCCATGGAGATGTGGTGCTGAGGGACATGGTTTAGTGGTGCTGAGGGACATGGTTTAGTGGTGCTGAGGGACATGGTTTAGTGATGCCCTGGCAGTGCTGGGTTAATGGTTGGACATGATGATCTTAAAGGTCTCTCCCAACCAAAACGATTCTATGTCTCTATGCTACGATCAGCCCGGAGGGCTGCAGGCTGGCACTGTGGCATCAGGCTGTAGCCTGCCTTTTGAGTCTGGTCAATCCAACACACTATTACCACATACTGACACCAAAACCAGAGAAAACCACGAGGCTGGAAGCTTCAAAGCTGGAGGTGGAGGTCGGAAGAGTCCCCACAAACCTGGATGGCACAGGTGCCATCACACAGATCTGCCTTTGTGGCAGTGCCGGATGCCAGGCCTTTATAAGCATTTGGGCAGTAGGTAACAGCAGGCAGCGTGGCACAAATAACTTCCCTCTTTCTCCTAAAATGGCCCAATTTCCATCATTTGCCACGTGTCCCCAGGATCCTGCCCCATCAACTCCCAGTATCAACAGGTAGGGCACAGCACGGCCGATGAGCCTGGGGTGGCTGCAGGCAGGGCACAGGGCAAGGCTTGCGTTTCAGGCTCACGGACCAAAATATCCTTCCTCTGTCTCCACCTGGCTCAGCATCACACCAGAAACCACCTCGCCCCTTCCAAACCCCAATAAAAACCTGATTTTATGGGACTTGAATCACACTGCTTTTATGGAAAATTAATTTTTTTTTGTTAAATGCCTTCCTCTTCTCTCTGAAAGCCTTGAATTTATTCTGCGTCCTGCCTTTGAATTTCCCTCTTTCAACTGGGTTTGGCCAGAGCTGACCAAAACCATGGGAAGCTTTTCTACCAGCTGCAGTTTTGGGGGGTTTGAAGCAGGTCCTGCACAAAGTCTAGATGTTCACACCCTGCCCTCTCAGAGCCGGGAGCAGGTTCACACCAGCTCGTTCTGGCTGCTCTCCACCACCACCTCTGTCACTGAGGTCACCCTGGCCATCTGGCATAGCCCAGCCACTCAAGGAGCCCTCATCAGACATGGAGCCTGTGGAAGGGCTGGGGGGACAGCAGAAGACCTGAGACTTACAGGGGCTGCAGCTCCCAGCAGGGAATATTGCGAAAGCAGTTCCCTGTGAACAGAGAGGGTTTAGTAACCCTGAAATCCTGAACATGCATCTTGCTGCAGCCACTCATGAGCAGGTTCCCATTCCCAGACATCCACTCCCTGGAAGAGGTGAACACCAGCATTCCAAGATCAGAGAGTTTCTCACCAGATGACCCGTTTTTGAAAAAATCTAGCAAGCCAGCAATTTATGTCAGACAGCTATCTGCTGGAGGGCATGGACAGGGCAGTGAGCAGCTGGGAATGGTGTTCCCTCCCTTTGGACCAGTTGCAGCCACAGCAATAAGGATGCTTGAGTCAGACATGGCAAAACCAGGCTGATTTCTCGGGTGACCACACAAGCTGGGAACAGCACAGCTTGAGAGCTCTGTGCCCTTTTGAGATCACCTGGAACAAGGAGTCCAAGTCACACAGTTAAAGGAGGGAGGATACACCCCCCACTCCCCTTTGCAGTTACTTTGGCGGAAATCTAGGACCGATACCGTGGCTTGCATCAATACTGTGCTGAGACACAGCAAGATTCAGAGCCCTCTAACTACTGAAATTCATCTCAATTTTTATGCTTTGACTGGATTGAAAAACGTTCCCTGACGTATTTTTAACCAGACCAGAACAAGAACATATCCTAGTGCAGGGAATTAATCCTCGCCGGAGCTCTTGGAGGGAAGGCAAGCTGCATCACCACCACAGATGCCAAACAGAAAATGTACAGAATTAAAGACCAGCACACTTTGTAAGTCCACAATGCATGAGTTTCAAAACATAACTGACTTCACAGACTGTCTTTAACTCTAGCCTCTTCACAAGACTTCCAGAGGAAACTTCTCCCTCTCCCTCCTTCAAAATGTCCATCCCTCCGCTTTCCACCTCAGAGGCCACCAGGCAATGCCCCCACCACTTGTGCAAGGTGGCACATTTTCTCTTTTCCCTTCTCATACCAGGTATTTTTTTTCTCCTGGCCCACCATGCGGGTTTCTCTAGGTAGCTGTGGTGGAGCAATGCCAACTCGCACTAGCACAGATTGCACAACACAGGGAATGCTGCTTTCTGGAGTCCTTCATAACACTGTCTCACAGGCCACCGCTTTCCCACAACAAAGCTGGATTGATCAGCAAAGCAGGATATTCTTGCCACAGCTATAGAGAAAGTGTTAACCTTATAAAGCAGACTGTCCTTGGAAGATGTGTGGGGAAAGCGTTCCTATCCCCACCTAATGCTCTTTCCTATTAGTTTCCTGAAAGGCTTCCTGATGCGTGACTAGGTCAGCCCAGCTCAGCAGTGGCTTTTCCTATGCTGGATGAGACTTTCTGGCACTCGACTGCAGCCTGCTCACTTTCCACCCAAGAACTGCAGTGGCCGAGTTTTCCTTTTTGAACTGTTTGATATATGCAGTTGGAGCTCTCTAATGTGTGGATAGGGTCCCCAGGGAGGTTTTTTTTGTTGTTTGGGAACATTTCCTAAGGTGTTTTTGAAATCTCTTTTAACTCTGAGATTTTCCTCTCTTCACCATCGTTCCTCTCATTGCTGCCAAGCTGAAACACATAGTGAGTTCGTCTAAACTGGGGCTGGAAACACTTTCAAGGGATCCACAAAGTTTTAGCCATTCCCATTTCACAGACTTCAGTGAGCAGATCTGGCTGAAACTTTTCTAATAGCAGATCTGTTTAAAATGGGAGGAAAAAAAAAAACCAGCCAAACTCCCTAACACCAAAATTTGCATTTAATCAGTATGCGAATGTTTGTCAAGCTGTCTAATGAGGCAATAAAGGAACTGGCATTCAATGAACTCCCTGACCCCAGGCCACAAAGGCAACCCCCAAACTCTTTGCTAAGGTGCCATCACTCAAAGCAGAAAAAAGCAACAGCTTTTAAAAAAACAGAAAAACATCAGTAGAGTAACATAAAATATAAGAGTCACAAATCACACCTCTCTATTAGGTCAGTTCCTGCCTACTGTGTGATTTACAGTTTTATATCGTACTGCTGTGCCCACCCTCACCTGCCATGGGAGAGCACATACAGCCAGTGATACCAGCCTGCCTTTCTCATAGGATTGTTTTGGTTGGAAGACACCTTTAGGATCACGTCCAACCATTAACCCAGCACTGCCAGGGCACCACTAAACCATGTCCCTCAGCACCACATCTCCATGGCTTTGAAAC
>WTSP01006114.1:116763-161618 GCA_025331215.1 Actenoides lindsayi
CAAGGCCAGGCCAGGCCAGGCCATGATGCTCCACAAGGACAGAAAAAATGCATGGTCAATGTGCTCATTCCTCAGGAAAGAATCAAGAGGCTTCACCCAGGGTCTGGACCACACCGGGCCAGATCCTGCACAGACGGTAAGATCAAATCCTATTTTCTTAGTGAACAGAACAGCTGTGCAAAAGGGTTCTCCCACTTTTACCCAGCTGGCTGGTGGCAGAGCTGGAATGACAGGCTGCAAAACTCATGCTCTGCTGATTATTTCAACTGCTAGTCCCATAGCTAACGTGCCCATTGTGACAGGCAAAGCCACCTGAACTCCCTCCCTGCTATTCAGCACCCTCTAGATTGCAAATGCTGGTAATGTTGTTGCTTAACTTCAGTGGACTGTGGAGCTCGAAAAGTTTAAATTCATTTAAAAAGCAGATGAGCCTGATTCATGGAAGACAGGTCCTGTCAGTGCCCATTAAACACCACAATCTGGATGCAGCCGCTGACGAGCTATTGGTTGTGCTGGAGCTGGGACAGCAGGTAAAGTAACAGCCTTCGGCGTGGCCCACTGCAAGAGCTCTCTATAACCTCTAAATATACCAGTTATAAACATGGCATGGACTTCACAGTAAACTCTGCTGCTGCGTCTCAGATCTTAACACTGAAATAAAAGCCAGATATCTGTGGTCACAAGTCAGTGGGACAGGACAGAAGACCATGCGTTGGGAAGATCTGGACGAGACTGATGGTTTCACAGCCTGTGATGCTCGTCTGCAGTACTCGCTCTATGGGACAGAAACCAAAAATAGCTGGATTCCACACACACCACCTTTTAAGTTGGCATCGAGGGATGGCAAAGGTCAAGTGTGCTTTGTTTTGGCACTGCTCCCTGCTCAAACACGCCTGCCCCTTTCCAGAGGGCAGCCAGATCCTATTTCCAACACCAGCCGCAAGGTTTATGTTTCACCTCCATCCTTGGCAGTTGTTTTCGGTTTTTATTGTTTACCCCCATATTTATTCTGAAAACAATACAATGTGCTCAACAGAGATATGTCTGAGAACACAACGCACAAAATAATATCAGCAGGCAGGTCACTGGAAGTTTAATGGCTGGAGGCCAATCAGATAACGATTTGCAAGCTGTTACTCAACACGTGGGTGAGCACACGGGACCCTGAACTGCAAGCAAAAGGAATGTTTTTTTTCCTGGTGATTAAGCACAAGCAGCATATGAAGTGATCAATCTACACTGTGACGGGGGTTACTTGAAGCTGCACTCATCTTTGTTGCCTTGTGGTACTTCGGAACAGAAGAGAAACATGTTCCCACTCGAGTACTGAGATCCCAGCGGTCCCTCCTGCTGCCCCAGGAACACCACGCAGCTCGGATACGAAACCCGACAGAAAATCCATATGGTCATTGAGACCCTTCATCCTTTGAGGCAGGGGCTCTTCCAGACACGTGGCCATGCTGGCTGCTGCATGCCAGGGCTCTCATCTCTAGGTACCTGTGCAAACATCATTCCTTAATGCTGTGGGAAGCCATTCCTGCAGATCCTTCCTGCACATCTCCGAATTCGAGCTGGGACCTCACTGGTCCCAATTTGGGACTAGTCTGGTTTTCCCTCACAACTCTTTCTGAGAAGCTGTTCCAGAATGCCTGTCTTACGGCTGTAAATTTCTGGTTTCCAGACTGTGCTTATTTATTGCCAATTTACACCCACTGGTTCTTGTGCCAACCCTGTCCACCAGTGTAATGTCTATCCTTGTGTATTTTAAAATAGTACTTATTTTACCAGGCTGAACCAAACAAGACCAATGTTTTCCTTTCTGGTTTTGAGCCTTCACAGTCCCCTGATGATCCCAGAAATTTCCCATTTAGCTGCTCCGGTCTGGATTACTCTTAGTGTGATTACATCACTGCAGAGAGTAGTCTTAGGGAGGTCTCTCCAGAGTTATGGGCTTGAGCATGAACGCTTCATGCTCTCTGCTGGAAATGCTTCACGTGACCCAGCTCAGGAACTTGCTTCCCTCCATGCAGAAGCTGTGCTTTGACTCTCATCCCAAAGCTAAAACTGTTGTGCCATCCTTATGACAGCCCAGTTCTCCTCTGAGTGCAGACACCTCCCAGCTGTGTGTCTTCGGGCTTCTGTACGAAAGCCACTAACAAATGCACGGGGGAAAGACCATTCTCAAGACCCAAAACTCGATGAACATCTCTAGTAAATTGTTTCCAGCTTGCCTGCTTCTGTAGGAGGCTAAAATCTTAAAGTCACCCAGTTGGGCAACACAGCTCCTACCAGTCGAATTCATTTACTCCCTTTCTGCTTTACCAGAGATTAGAAATGGCATAAACTTACCTAATGTCCACAAACCCTTGTATGACTGGTGTGCCAGCAACACACAGACAGACTGGATGGGGTCCCCTCCCCTGCACACTGTGACACATGCACTGTGTTGGGGACAGTCCCAAGCCCCAGCTCTGAGAAGAGCATGGAAGAAGCACATGGTGCATTCTGAGAAGCTGCTTTCCAGACCTCACCCTGATTTCAGAACAGCAAAGCAAGAGATCCAGCCTCACTGTCCAGCTGGAGCCACTCCGACCACACGTGTTGCTTGTGCCCACGGATGAACACTATCTTGGAGACAACGGCACCAAGAACTAACCCCACAGACGCTCAGCTGTGATTTCTTTGTCTTCGCCCTCTCATCCTTCCCCCCTCCTGTAAAAAGTCACCTATGAACCTATTTCGTACATCCTTAAGACCTCAAGCTGTGTCTTCTCCACCAACATCCGCTTCACGAAGGCACTGCACAGTGACCCTGCTCTCTGTTTGCTGGAAAGAGAACAGGCGAGCTGAACTGCCCTCCAGAACCACCCAAAGCTTGGTGACATGGACTCTGGTCCAAAAGCCAGCACTGTGGATTGGGCAGTATTCCTTTTGGCTCTCCAGTGTGTCCAGCTCACATGTAAAACCAAGACCGATGTCTGCATGCCAGAAGAACTAGGTCAGACCATGTTCTCAAAGTCAAGCTGTCTTCTCTCTGCTCCATCACTAACAAAACTGTGAGGATTGGGAAATCCTCACAAGACAATATTATTGAGGATATCCAGGCCGTAATAAAACCCATCTGGCCCTTTCCCAAGTTACTCCTTCTTATCT
Organism: Actenoides lindsayi; assembly: GCA_025331215.1. Taxonomy (NCBI): domain Eukaryota; kingdom Metazoa; phylum Chordata; class Aves; order Coraciiformes; family Alcedinidae; genus Actenoides; species Actenoides lindsayi. Next base: position 119,917 of record WTSP01006114.1, read on the forward strand.
TCCTGTCAGGAGTGAGAAACTGTTGCTGATGTCAGTGAAGGCAAGCAGACACACTACAGGAACAAACCCAAGGATCAGATATAAGCTGTCAGTGAGTCACACTCAAGTGCAGATTTCTGGCATCGCCCACTCGCCGAAGTTCAGGGCAGATCGAGAGAAGCACCCTACAACACTCCAGGACCAGCAGACCCTGTCCTAGCAGGATGAGCAAGTTTAGCAAATAAAAACGTTCTATGTGGACTCTAATGATATCAGTTAAGGGGGGGCGGGGTGGTGTAATAATTTTTCCTTAAAATAACAGTGGTCTTTCATACGCAATTACAGGTAAAAGGCAAACAGATTAGGAGATTAAGTCTCCATAGGCAGTAAAATGCCATCTGGTTTATGAACTATTCCGGGTACAGTGGTCTTCTTCCAGATGATACGTCTTTTGACGTACACAAATAAATGTGCTTTGCTTTAAAAAAATAAAGAATAAATAAAAATAATGCTTAAAAGCCACCTTCCCTCAGGTGACACTCCATAAGCCCTCAAAGCTGCAATGCTACCCTTCACTCCTCTTTGACAAAGGACAAATGTTTTTGCACTTATTATCCCAATCATTCTGGTAACAATTCTCTTTAAACCGTGCTGTTTATGACACATCCTTCGAAAGCTAACACTACAATAAATTGTAATTAAAGCATCAACAAACACACCCAGGGAACAGAGGGACCAGGCTCAACAACAGCCTCTCTGAACAGGTTTCCATAGGCCTGCAGGGACATCGGCATGGCAACGCAAGAGAGACTGGATGGACCCACCTTGCCAGAGCCCACGGCTGGAGGCCAGAGGAGGACTGAGAGGAGGACTTGTCCAGAGATGGGTGCTGCCAGGATGAAGAGACCTGCAGCAAAGCAGAAGGGCTCTGAGAGAACAGCTGAAAGATGATGGCAGTCTGGGGTGGGGAGCCGTGGTGAGTGGGATCTGCATCTGAAGAGCACTCAGCAAGGTCTCCATGAAAGTTTTGCAGTGCTGGGGAGGAGGAGAAGTGTGAAGCATGACACATGCTGAGATAAACAGAATCACACTCTGAGGCCTTGCCCTCCCCTGGTGAAGATGGCAATGGGGATAGTCAAGGTATGGTGAAAGCCTGTCCATCACTGTCATGGCAAGTCAGCGGGAGAACACTAGTAGATGCTGATAGGAGAAGCAGGGTGAAGACCTTACGGATCCAGCTTGGAGAGACTACACCAGGAGAGGTCATTAGCATCCCACTCCAGGCAAGTGAGCAGTTCCTCATGGTCCTGGTGTTGCACACCAATACCAGGGGACTGTCACGCACCTGCTACAGAGATGCTGAGATGTGGGTGATCTCAGCAAACACTCTCCACTAGAAACGAGCCTCGTGTATCCCCTCATGGGGACCTCACGGGCCGAAGCACATCCCATGCCATGCAGAAAGGGGATCACCACATCACTGCTCCGTGGCCGCGGCTAGACTTTGCTGCCTTTCCCCCCAGGAAGCACTCTGCCGTGCCACCTGAGGTGTTACTCACGAAGAAAAACTCCCAGCCGCCACAAAGGACTCAGCATACTGGTTTATGCTGGACTTCAGTTTTTCCCCTCATTTTAATGCTGTACCTCCCCTCAGCCAGATTGCAAGATAAGTCACTCGTCTCAGAGCCAGGCAAGCTTTTGTTCCAGAGTTGTTCCTCGCAGCACCAACTTGCCATTCACTGCTGTAAAACATTAACATGGGGAATGCTGAATCATGAACCCCAAGTTTGGGGCACTTACACTGCATATGAAAAGAAATGCATCACCTTTCAGGGTTTTCTCTGCATTACCTGTACGGGTCATCACCTCACTAGATGTTATTACCTTATTTCAAAATCTCCCACAAGATGCTTTCAGTCCTGAATGTCTCGGAAAAAATTAAGTGGCATTTAACAGAAAACCACCGAGCATTTTCCTTAAGTACACATATATGAGAAATTATTTGGCAGAACAGTGAATACAAACAACTACTAAGAGAGCATTACAGAAAATGAGAAATGAGATGAAGACGCTTCTTTTGCTCCGAGCACAAAAATCCCTTGGCTCAGCAGCCAGCGGTCATCCCAGTTGGGAATTACAGAACAAGATGAACCGAGTCCTTCAGTAGTGATCTTGGTGCTCTCCTAGCTGCTGCCAGGACAGCAGGAATCACACTGAGGCACAGGCGGACAGGAAATCCTGGCAAGAGCAGCCTCAAGAGGACAAACCTCCTTATGCTGAAAGAAGCAAGGTCTCCACCACCCAGATCCCCCAAAGACACATGAAAATCCCCGTCCTGCCTTCGCCTGGTTCCTCTCAGGACAGCAAAATCACTGCCACAATGCACCGGGACACAGTTCCACTGTGCTGCCTAAAAAAGAAATCCGCTTCACTCGTGGCGCTGAGTATCTGGGCTGCAAGTTTTGACTGCCCATAGTTTAGCATGAATGATGAAAAAATGGTAGATAACACGAGGTTTCTAAAACCCCAGTTAAGCGCCATGGTCCGCTCAGTGCTGAGTGCCCGGGAGCTGACTGAGTGCCCAGCAGATCTGAAAACTGGCCGGTTTATTTTTCACTTTAGATGCTGAAGTTTAAGGTCTTGTTTTTGCAAATCCGTGGCAGTGCTGGGGAAGACCCTGAGGTGACACGAACCATGGAACTGTTCATGCACAAACTGGGTGAAACAGTAAATATCGAGCAGGTACTGGAGAAGAAGGGCTGGGAAGAGGGAGGGTTTGGGCACTGGAAACACGCCCATCGCACACACTAACACACATCATCCATACCAGAAGGCAGAGGCAAGGATAAGCACCTCCTTTCCCTTCTGACAGCCACACCAGGAAGGGTTCTTAAAGCATCCAGATCATACGACCACAGAATCATAGAATCACCGCTGTTGGAAAAAGCCTTTAAGCTCCCTGAGCCCAACTATTAACCCAGCACTGCCAGGTCACCGTTAAAACATGTCCCTAAGCACCTCACCTAGATGTCTTCTAGAGACCTCCAGGGGTGGTGACTCCACCACCTTCCTCGTTGGTGAATCAGATCACTAACCGAAGGCACCACGAGGCTTGAAGAGGAAGCAGGCGAACACAGCAGCCTTCCCCCTCAAAAGCACTCAACTGTCACCCTGACTTCAACAGCAATTCAAAGCATCGCCAGCCTTCGGAATGACTCAAGCATGTGCTGAAGCCCTGTTAAAATCCTAAACGCGTGTTCTCCTTGGCTGGGTCTTTGGTGAAATGTAGGAACACGCTCGTTCTCCCTGCTTTCCCCCCAAAGCTCTGCGCACACAAGCCATGGCACCACTCCCCAGATGGTCTCTGAAAGCCGGACTCTTATCCCAGCCACACAGATGTTTGTAAAGGTGGGTGTTCTCCACGGGCTCATCACTTTGTTCGACCAGAAGCAAAAAATAGGTAAGAGTAACTTCTCACCGAGACAAGAAACACTAACATTGTTGCTATTAAAGTTTTTAACTCGCGTCTGTCGCTTTACTGACGCCCGAAATATATTTAAGTGTAAACTGGCAGCTGGGAAATACTGAAGGCTGCTGTGGGCCCTGAAGAGTGTTTTCCAGCAGGATAAATGTTAAAATTAGTCGATTGCACAGGAACACTCTCTTACAAAAACTGTTAGGAGACACAGCTGGGTACCAGCCATCTGGGCACCTGTTTTAGGGAGGCTGGCACAGATGCTGACCAGAGGAAAAAAGGAGCTCATCAAACTTCTTGCTTTTTTTTTTTTTTATTGAAACATTTCCTTCCGACAGAAGGCTCAAATCAAAAACCGGTGCACAAAATGGTGCAGAACACCTACCGACAGCGGGATGAATTCAGGGAATCGTTTTCCAAAGAGCTATTTAAAGCTCTCCGGTCCCTGCAGCTTGTGCTGGGCTGAGTGACGCAGCTCCCAGAGCCCAACCCACACAGAGCCACCAGCTCCCGCTGCCCCAGCAGGGTTGACCACAGCCCAGCACAGCACCAGCTTGCCTAAGGCTCGAGGACTTGCAGATCCTGTCCAAGCTCACCAGACAGCCTTGAAGCTTGCAGCTCAAGCAGGCAGAACCCAAAGGGGTTCATTGGGCATCTACGCCATGGTCAAAATGGGACCTACCCAAGCCCCAGCGGGAATGTTTTGAGACACTCAGTTTGCTGCTGTTTGTGGCTGCAAGGGCACGCTCGCTGCTTGGAATTGCTAACACATCACTTTGGAGGAGGGAACCACAGCAATCATAGAATCATAACGTTGTTTAGTCTGGAAGAGGCTTTTAACATCATTGAGTCCAAATGTTAAGCCAGCGCTGCCAGGTCACCACTAAACCATGTCCCTTACCGCAACAGCTCCACGGCTTTGAAACCTCTCCAGGGATGGGGACTCCACCATTGCCCTGGGCAGCCTGGGACAGGCCTTGACAGCCCTTTCAAGAAAGACATTTTCCCCAATGTCCAACCTAAACCTCCCCTGGCACAACATGAGGCCGTTTCCTCTTGTCCTACTGCTCGTCACTTGGGATGCCCAGGTACACATCTACACAAGCAGACATGTAAATGCACATTACTTCCTGACCCCCAGCATGTCCAAGTTAGGGTTAATCTGGTGTCCCGACACCACAAGGATCTCTGTAAGAAATCTTCACCCCCTCAGGGACAGCATGAAGCTTGTCCAAGCATCCTCCCTTTGCCTTGACTCCCATGGGCAACCCTTGCTCCTTCCCTCTGTCCCCTGAAATGGAGCAGCAGCCAAAGTTGTGCCTGGCTGCAGTGGGGTGACAAAGGGCCAGGCTGCAGACATATCAGAGAGAGGAAGAGACCAAAGACACAGTTACCCACGTGCTCATGCTGGCCGAGGGCCACAGCCTGGTGGATCCACACTGGGGGAAACTGGCCACCATAGAGGCCACCCCAGCTATGCCCCATTGCTTGGCCCCTGCCCAGCTGGGAGCTGTCCCCGCACTGCGACAGCCGCTGCCACCAAAACCAGCCCCTTTTGAATTGGTGTGTTTGTTGTTTGGGGTTTTTTTTTTTAAAAAAAAGAATTAATTCAACTAAGACCCTGAATACTGATTAGATCCAAGCCCCAGCCTAACCCCTCCGAAGTTATGTAATCCCTGAAATCCAAAAAGCCTTGAAAAGCTTAAATGTGACAGTGCTGGTGATGTCATGCTGCTGAAAGGTTACCATGGAAACCACTCCTACCACTCTCATATGCCTGTGGAGCCCAGCATCCTCTGCTGAGCGCACAGCACCCCCAACACCGAAACTTGGGAGAACTGGGAAAAAAAATGGCTAAGGACACCCAGGTGTCCTTCAGCTCCCTGCACCCCTCACCTGGCCCTGCAGGTGCTGATGCAGCTCCTTTGCCTCTGCAGACTAAAAGCCACCAGCACCTGACAGACTTTCCCCTACTGCATGGAAATCCCATGGTCAGCCAGCTCTGAATCCCGTGGGGTGGAGCAGCTTGATGTGACTCTTCATGGGATGCAGGGTCCTGGCTCCCTTCAGCCCAGTGCTGTGGACAGCCTCATCCCAAACAAAATGACAAAGCCCAAACAAAATGACAAAGCCCAAACAAAATGACAAAGCCCAAACAAAATGACAAAGCCCAAACAAAATGACAAAAACAACTGAACAAGCAAAAAGCTTTCCTGAGTCCTCAAGGCTGCAGAAAAGAGCCTCAAAATGTTTCCCAAAGAAAGCAAATACAAATAAAAAGAACAAATCCACTGACTTTAAAAATCTCCTTTTTACCCCTCCTCTTAGCTAACGTTCCAATTCCTGCATAACAGCAGCTGTGTTTTTTTTCTAAGGGGTAAAGCTTAATATTCTGACGTATCTCCACCCGAGTTCAGCCTTGCCAGGCTGATGAACTAAAATGAATGCAACAAATTAAACTTTGGGTTAATTTAAAATCCATGCAACGGGAATGCCCTTGTGGCTTTATTTCCCCTCAGAGAAATTGAAAAATTCCCCCTATTAAAGGGTTCTGTATTTTTAATCATCCTCTCTGTCCAGGGCATTTATGACACACTCTTACGTAAGGGCTATAAACCGATTTTGTGTGCTCAGAGATGTGAATTGCTTTTGTCTGGGTTTGGTATCCATGTGCAAAAGTAAGAAAATGCTGGGAGTGTTTAGCTCAGCCCTCATTTCAGAGGCCACCCCATCTAATTATGAGTTTACTGTAGATCGTACAAATTATGCCCACTGAAACACAAATGGCCAGAATCTTTTTCTCCTTGACATGCAGGAACTCGCTAAGGAGATGGGGCAAATCCCCTCTTCCTGGATTTAACCTGCATCTCTTCACCCTGGTTTTTGGAGGTGAATCTCCAGCATCCTGGGACAACTCCCTGCCTCAGCCCCGGGGAGCAGACGGGTACCAGGGACATCTACACCTTGCCTTCTGCAGCACGCAGAGGAAGTGACACCCGCTGTCTTGCCAACGCACTAATGACTTTGCAATTAACCATACGCTTCTCTTTGACCACTAACTGCAAACGCTCCCCCTCTGTGGTGAAGAAGGCTCCTACAAGACCAGCACAGGAAAATCAGACAGAAGAGGGGGCAACCAGGGACTCCCCAGCGAGGAAGCAGGACAGGACATGGGGACAGTTCTGCAAATGCAAGGCCAGATCAGCGTGTCCTAGCTTGTGGACATGAGTGGCTCCAACCACTACACTGATGCTGACATCAGCCCCAGAAGCCCAGAGGCATTTCTTCTCTATCACTGACTGCCAAGGGACCCAAACAAAAGGACCTACATGGGCTGACGAGGGACAACATGCAAGCACTAACAGAGACACCCTTGCAACTCCTGCCTGTCTCAGACGTTGTCTTCTCCTGCCGGAGAATGGGCTTGGCTGCAAGAGCAGCATCCCAGCACGATACAGCAACACTGGGGGCAGAGACTGTCCCATAGCAGCTTGACAAATGGCTAATCACCCTTTGCAGGGAGATGTACAGATCTGATTTGTCCCACATGGCACTCACCCTCCGGAGCAGCTTCCACTGTGAAGCTGGAGAGCCCAAAATGGATTTTTGAAGAATACATCGCATACGCTTTGGCAAAACTAAGAGAATAGTCTCAAAAAGGCTCGAGGGAACCATCTTACAAAAAGGGTTGCTGTTTTCTCCTCCCCCCATGAAACCCCTGCCAAAAAGCCTATAGCACAATGCAACAAAACCAAATTACAATGGTAACATTTATTCAAATTAAAATGGTAAGTCCATATTTTTGAGCTTAGCACAGATTCCCTTTTTTGGCATTCACCATCTTAATAGTTATACACGTGTTCCAGCTTAGTTACCCCCAAAACATTATCAAAACATTACTATTTCAGGACATGCTGTGGGTTGAGTAACGCTTTCTGGAGGCACAATCACAAACCCTTCTGGATTCCGGGCTCGCCGCTTTTGACCGTGTGCTTCTTGCCGATCAGGCACGATTCACTTAAGTCCTCCTCAAAGAAATGAAAAACACTCTCTATTTTCCACGAGGGGGAAAAAAGCCCAAGCTTGTTTGGCATTGTTTTCTCCCACATGTTCTCAGGTAGAGCGAGTGCAGCTCCGCAGGTATTTTTATCGTCATTCAGTGTGAGAACAGGACAAGTGAAGCCACAGCCAGAGACAAAATACCCAACAGCAGCCCCGTCGTACAACTCGCCCTTTTGGTGCTAGTGCTCCAGCAGAGCTGCACAACCTTGGAAAACTGCAATCTTTGTGATCCTTTTTTTGTTTGTTTTTTTTTAATCGGTGTTGACCGCGCATCTTCCTGCAGCATTTCTAGGGAACGGGACATTGTGTTATTCTCCAACTGCTAAAGGTCAGCCCTTCATCTCCACAGCAATTCCGCTTCGGAAGATTTGCGATATATTTATTGAATACACGTCACGCTGAAACATTGCTCGCAGGTTTCATGGCTTGGTTTGCTCGATGGCAGTTGTATTTCATTCAAATTCATGTTGCAATTTCCAGCCGAGTCCTGAGGTTCTGGTTTTTGTTTGTTGGTTTGTTTTTGTTTTTTTTTTCCTGAGCATCTGTGGAGAAACACCACTGTTGGGTTTTTTTTAAACAATGAAACTTTGTAAACTTCAGTCTGTGATGACAACATGTGGCTTTGAGAGCACAAGGTACCCAGGCTCTCTGGAGCTCAGCCTCCTGCCTGGTATCCTAAGTGACCCTGGATTTATTCAGCTCGATTTTAAGAGCAGAGAGTGTTTTGGGATATTCTCCCCACGTCAGATTCTCCCAGTCAGCTTCAGCTAAAGACGACACGTATGTCACTACCTCCCAGCACACGACGAGGCTCCTAAGTCAGGACACACGCTCATCCCTGGCAAGGAAGAGGAATTCCCACGCTTGCTCCTCCCTGCAAAGGCTTTCCCCACACTGACGCAAACTCCATAAACCACTGGTGGTTGCAGGTGAAATACTATCTCCTCTGAAATCCAGGGCAAAGCTTCCAGGAACTCCAGACAGGTTTTGCAGTTTGGCTGCAGTGCTGTACATCCCATGGTTGCCGGCTCTGGCTGCTGGCATCCAGCTGCCCGCTCCACCAGCCAATGCCAGCTGCCTGTGGCGACAGACCTGCTCCTAGGGACAAGTCACTACTTGATGACCGTTGTTTCAAAGCCAACGTTCCGAACCCCCAGGACTTATTTTCCCCCTGCATTGTTTATTATTCGATAATCCAGGAAAGAGATGGAACTTGGGAGGTCTTCATGCACCTGCTCATGGACCCCAGTGTGGAGCATGGAGCACAAGGCCGTGTAGGCAGAAGGGTGACGCAGACATAGGCAGGAGAAGGTGAACTCTGATCTCACCATGGCTTTTATGCTCCAGCTGTATCCTTTCCCAGAACAAAAAAAAAAGCTTCAGGGCAAACTCTGCCCACTCCCACAGCTGAAAACTGCCTACCAAGGGGTGCAACGCAGGCGAGGACTGGGAGCCCTGCCCGGTGCAGAGGGACTGGCTGAAGAGCCACCCTGGGTTCCAGCAATGACACTTCTGCCACCAAGGAGCTGGCAGTATGGAGGAAATAACCAGAGTAACACATGCCCCACGCAAAGCCCGACCTCCCAGGGGTGTTTCTATACATCACTGAAGCAGGTTGTCCTCTCCAGGTGTCAGCTGTTGCATAGGGATACCCACTTGGTTTAAATACACTCTTCTCAACCGCAACTGAAGCAGGGATTTTTAAGGCCATTTTAATGTCTTATTGTCCACACAGTTTAAGTTTTGCACCATTTCTCCTACTGGCAATGTTTTTCTGGATCTCTGGCTACGCTATCCATATCTACTTTTCAGTGATTCCCACTTATTATGCCTGTAAATATTCACGCTGGTAAATAAATATTTTGCCTTCTCATGCTAATGCATAACATATAAATCAGCCCCAAACACAAAGAAACCTAAAAAACAGTTCTCATAGAAAGGATTTCGATTTTTTTTTTTTCCATAAACAACAGCTGGCAAAGTATCTCACAAAAGGGGGGAGAAAAAAAAATTTAAAATCCTGCTTTGCTGATACACTTAATTGCTTCAGGATTTAATGCTTTTCCAAGTTGTTAGCTGCAGCCAACGTTGGAAGAAAAGTATTTCCATCCAAAGGCTGTGATAGAGCTATGCTCCCTCATCTCCTGCTTTAGAAACTCGCTGCTTGCCCAGCAACTGTGCTTCAGCAGCCCCTAAAAAGAGTTTAAAAACCAGAACTTGCTCTGCAGCCACCCCCAACCTACGGACAGGAGCTTGCAGCTGCTGAGCTGTGCTGAAAGCCAGGAACATTGCTTCCCTGTCTCCTGAGAGGCACTCCAACCTCCACGGCTGGGAAGAGGCTGCACCATACCCAGAGCAACTGCACACAGACACAGACCCACTGAACTGGCACACAGACACCAACCCATCGAGACATGAAAGCGTCAGGGCTTCTGCAAACAAATGGCACTCTGGAGCAGGGTCCTCTCCAAGGCCAAATGCTTGCCCACGGCACGTCTTGTCAGCTGTGTCATCAACCATAGGGTGCTTCGGGTGGGAAGGGACCTTGAGGTCATCTAAGTCCAACTCCCCTGCAGTGAGCAGGGACATCTGCAACTAGAGCAGGTTGCTCAGGGCCCCATCCAACCTCACCTGCAATGGTTTCAGGGATGGGGCATCGACCACCTCTCTGGGCAACCTGGGACAGTGTTTCACCACCCTCAGTGTAAAAAATAGTCTCCCTTAGATCTGGTCTAAAACTATCGTCTTTTAGTTTAAAACTGCCACCTCTTGTCCTGTCCCAACAGGCCCTGCTAAAAAGCCTGTCCCCACCTTTCTGACAGGCCCCTTAAAGTACTGAAGGGCTGCAAGGTCTCCCCGACAGCCTTCTCTTCTCCAGGCTGAACCACCCCAACTCTCTCAGCCTGTCCTCACAGCAGAGGGGTTCCAGCTCCTAGATAATTTTTGAGGCCTCCTCTGGACCCCCTCTGACAGGTCCACGTCCTACTTGTGCTGAAGACCTCAGGGCTGGACACAGCACTCCAGGTGGGGTCTCCAACCCACAGCCCAGAGCCCCAAGCTGCAGGCTCATCGCCCAGAGCAGAACAGCATACCAAGTCACCGAGAGGATGTGCAGCACCTGGCAGGGAGATCCCATGAGCCGGCACAGGCAGGCACAGCTCGCTCGTGGCAGGCATCTAAGGTCACTGCCACCGTGGCACAAGGAGCAGCACGACTCACGTGCAGGCACCTCACCCCGCACCATGTCCCTCTGCCCAGCGCTGCCCCACGGGGAGTCCTGCAGGGGAGGTGTGAGGTGTCACACACCGTAGCATCCCTCAGCCTGGATCTCTTCAGCTGTGGCAACCCCACCTGAAACAAGAGTGGAGCTGGGCAACACATCCAAGCAGCCCTGTCGTAACATTCCCTGTTGCTTCACTGAAATTCCCAAGTACTGAACGAGTATACTCAGACTAAAAGCCAAATGACAATTTTCAGTGATCCAAAGGTTAAAAAAAACCAAACCAAAACAACAAAAAAAAATAAAATAAAATAAAATAAAAAAATCAAATTCTACAAGGCTGGAACATTTAAGGATTTCAAGTATTCTTACCCAAAAACTAAATCATTAAACACCTGTTTAAAATTAAAGGAAATTTGGTAACAAAATGGTATTACAAAAGAAAGCAACGAGAAGTTTGGTGGGGTTTTTTGTTGGTTTTGTTTGGTTGATTTTGTTTTGCTTTGGGTTTTGGGTTTGGTTTTTTTATTGTGTGTTTTTTTGTTTTTAAAGAGAAAAAAGATAAAGACACCAGAGCGAAATATTTTGATTTTTCTGTAACCACTTTCACCCCTACAGAAACCGTTCACAGACGTTTACACAACATCCCAACACGTTTCCTTTTGCCTGTGTGGGCTTTCTGAGGGCTGCCACATCATGCCCACTGTTAAGCACATCAAGAAATACAGACGAATTTGCACTGACAAGTCCATCTGAGGTTCTGCACGTCCATGGGTGTGCAGGAAGCAGACGCTGCCTTCCCATTGGCTTCTGTTCACCCTGGTTCTCAGCTGACATTTTGAGAGACCCAAGAACCCCAGAGTTCACTGCTGCCCAGTAAAGCCTGTGAGATGGGGAACATCAACCCAAACCACTCCTGAGCCTCCCACAGACCATGCTTTCCAAGCGGGATGAACATGCCACAGCACTATATGCTGCACAACCTCCCGTATGCCATATAACCTCCCTCTTCTTCAATTTACAGCATCTACACAGTAATCAGCACAGAGGAATGGACCCCACGAGGAACGCTGCCCGTTACCTTCAAAGCACCAGGCTCAAACGCCTTATTCGTTTCAGTTTTCCATGCGTTCAGCTGCTCACAGCAACACTGTTTTTAACAGCTCACGTATTTCTCAGTTTTACAGATAAGCTACAAAGGACGTGTTTCTTCACCAGTTTTGTGGGAGTTGAAAATGAAGACAACAAATTAAGTCTGATCTGCCAGCAAATCTCTCTCTGAAATTAGGCACCAGACTCTGCTTTAACCCAGCCACTACCCCTCTGCTCGACCGAGCCCCAGTGGGGATTTGCAGCATCCTATTTGCACCAAGTTCAGAGGCAGGGCACCCAGAGGGGACCCTGAATGGCCCCGTCCCTCCCCAAATAGCTGCCCGGGCTGCACCCAGAGCCCTGGCCCATGGCTGTGGCAAGGCTTCATCAATTAGTGCTGGAGCCAGCACTGGGCTGTCATCTGCTGGCTGGGGAGGGGTCTGTGGGATCACAGCCTGCTCAAACAGGGCTCGGAAAAGGAGCGAAGGCAAAGCCAGTCATCTCCTAGTTGAATTGGCTACAGGCAAGTCTGCACCTCCACTGGGAATACGGAAAGGATCTGCAAAATCAGAACAGGACGGGAAACACTGAATGACAGCATGCTCCCTTAAAAGGCCGTCTGATCCTGCTTTATAGACTCCAAACAGCAGGGAATTTCCTACACGGAAAAATCTGCCAGGGGAACGTCAATCCCGTCTTTACTGGCACTATCACTTACTGGGACAAGCAGTTCAGTTTGCTCTTTGGAGGAAACGGGACTTAACGCGCTCACTCGGGAACAGGGCTGCGCGCGTGCCTGCGCCCCGGGGTCTCCGCCAGCCAGCCCCAGACACCTCCGAACACTTCCAGGAGACTCGGTAGAGCAGATGATGAGTCCAGGTGTACACAACTCAGCTACAGGTTGCTGGGGTGCTCTCTCACCTCCTCCCTGCATGCTAACCTTTTTATTAATTCTGTACCGAAGCGAAGTTAAGTAACATCCCTGCGAGTCTTTCCCAGGAGACAGGGGTTCGACCCACGCGCACCGGCAGAGCGGGAGATGTGCCGACTTGTAACAAAAGCTTCACTCGGGACTTATTTTTAAGAAAGAGGGAGTGGAGAACGACACGTCAAAGGGAGGAACCCAAGTGCAAGCAGAACAGAAAATGAATTCAAGCATGGAGGCTGCACGAACAGCTCGATTTCCCCGCTGCCGGCTTCCCCCCAGCGCACGAGCGGCAGTGGCTCAGTGGAACTTTCCATCGCTCGGTCCAAGTATTTGTCAGCTCCTGCATCCTGATTAAATCTGTAATCCTGGTTACCGGGGAAGGGGATGGGGGAAAGGGGGAGGCTGAGCATTGCCCTCAGAAGCCTCCGGCTCAGCAGGTATTCAACAATCTCGCTTCAAGACATAGTTGATGCGGTCGCGTTTATTTGGCCGCTGCTCTTCTGAGCTTTCCTTGCTGATCCTTTGGCTGCCAGAGTGTTTGCAGACCCCAGCATGACTGAAGGCACAGCCTTCCATACCTTGCTTCAGAGAGAAGCAGAGGCCAACCTGGCCCTCACCATTCCACCTCAACTGGGAATGACAGGTGCCACAAGACTTGCCCCACATGGGATGGCTTCAATAAATCTGTGAAAAAAGCAACAAGAGAGGACACCTCCCAGGCAGGGGAGTCCAGTACTGGGTGTCCACCAGTCTGGGCCTGAGTGCCTGGGGTGGAGGCATGCCAAGGTGTGCCAAAAATGACCCTGGCAATGCAGCAGCTGAGCACTCCCCGCAGGCACTACAGTGTGTTATGTCTGCCCGATTCACCTGAACTACTACGGGTTAGTTCACTGCCTGGCCTCAAAATGAGGCTTGTTTCCATCTCTCTTCTACCTCTCTTCCACACCTATCAGTCCAGGGATGCCAGCAGTTACCACCACATCGCTAACAGTTGCTATGGCTACAGGAAAGCTGCTGCATCCCTGCATTCAGCCTCATTGGGGGTCCTCAAAGCAACCAGCTGCCCCAGAGGACATCCTCTAGAGAGTCCTCCTGCTCGCTGTGAGAGACCATCTCTGCCAGCCCATGCCTTCCCAACAAATCTGTATTTGTTCCTTCCCTCTTCCCCTGTCAGAGAGAAGTCCTCACAACAGGCACAGCTCATCAGCGAAGCTCTGGCCACACAACACTGTAGATGCCAAAGGCTCACACAGAGCTCAGAAAGCACTGAAATTCTTGCAGAAAATAAAGCATGAAGAGCTATTTCATACAGAGAAGCCAGTCACTGACTCCTTACACTGCAAATTACTGGGAGGTGTGAGAGTACCCTGGGGAACATCACTCAGTCCATTGGCTCAAATTCCAGTGGTAAAAACATCTCACATTTTTCTTGCTTTTTTCTCTCTGTGCATGTGGCACTGGAGGCAGATGGAGCCAGAAGACAGTGTCAGATGGACCTTTAGTCTGACCAGCCCCACTCCTCCTATGACAGGACCCTTCTACAGATGTGCTTACCCAGCTGCGTCACATGGAGACGGCCACGTCTTACCACAAACACAGGCAGGGGTCCCCTAAGTCACTCAGCTTGCAGCCAGGTTTTATGGAGCAACAGGTTGAGCTTCAGGCTGGCCGCTGCCCCAGGAGACCCCAAAATAGCATTCTTCTAAGGGAGCCATCCATGCAACATGAGGCAAAAACACAGGGCTCCTCACGACCAGAGATGAAGGCTCGCTCCTCAACCACCCTGTGTAACCCAGCCCAAAGGAGCCGTGAACCGAGACCCTGACAATCTTCATCTGAGTTGTGATGACAAATAATTAATTGCTGCTTTGTTTTTTAGTGGAATTCTATAGCAGCAATTATCCCTGGTTTAACACAAAACAACTATCACCTCTTCCTTTCCTTCTCCCATCAATTAAGAGTCAGGAAGACAGCATCTCTCACTCATGACTAATTACAGCCCTTCAAAAGGTGAAGCTGGTGCAGTGGATAATTACCAGGATGCTTCAGCAGGTAATGTCACTCAACTGGGGCATGGACAACTTGCCAAGCTGCACAGGACAGAGCATCGCAGCACTCAGGTCACCTGCAGGGCACAACCACCAGCACAGGAGCTAACTCTCTAGTCAGCTTCTGCTATACCCATTAATGAATGCTAATTAGAAGTGGTCATTCGGTCCATATCACCAGAAGACCAGCTAACGCTGCTTCTGTATCAGGCTGCAGACTCAGGATTGTCTTGGGATTACAAATTTCCTGGTGATGACTGCTCATCTTTTTTAATCCTATGCCTCATTTCATCTATGCTTATGTATAAACATGTCAAATCAAGGAAAAAGGTGTGGTCCAAAGCATTTCCCACCTCCGGCAAAGATGCACAAACGCTGCTGTGCAAAAGACTCTAAAGCTCCTGGCAGACTCTTCCCCTAGCCTCACGCTTACAGGTCGGGGACACCTCCCACTCCTGAGACTGCTGGTGGGGACAGAAAACCACAGCATTGCCTGGCCACTAACTGTGGCCACCAGCGTGGTGACAAGATCAGTCTGGAGGACAAGCACACAGGCTTAACCTGACAGAGAAGCAGCCAGACAGCTCATGGAAGGCTCTGGTTTTTTTCCACAGAAGTACCAGCATCTTTGGGTCTTTAGAAGATATTTGACACTATCCTGAAATTTTATGATATTTGACAATATCCTAAAATCCTGAAATTTGGGATGGAGCTGAAAACTTGAAAACTCCCTGTTAACTTTGTACGAGCGACACGCAGCACAGAGAGGCTTTCCGTGCTGCAAACTGCAGCTGATGCCACAGGAAAGCAGGTGACCATGGGATGCAGAAACCCTTACCAGGCGGTTTGAAAGGTCAAAGCAGCCGGCAGCCCTTTTCACTATTACTTGCTTTCGCCCAGAGCACGTCCTGCTTTTACAGGCAGTTCTGTATTTGTGATGTTAACTCTCCAAGTGCTAGAGAGGTGCAGAGCTACCAGTGCTTTGGCACTCGGCACGCGAGATTGCAGCAGCCAAGGAGGAAGGCTGCTCAGCAAGGATCACCATGATCACCTCTGCTGAAGCCAGAGCTTTGGGACAGGACAGTACCTATTTGGGGAACTGAACAGAGCTGCTCTCCCTGGCTCTCCGACCAGCCTGGGGCATCAGTCATCTCAGCTCCTACCTTAAACCTCTCCTGCTCCAGAGAGCGGTAAGAGCAGCACAGAAGATTCTTCTTTCTGTGTGCTTTTAGCACACCTGGCACAACAGACTTCGATCCCACCAGGAGTGCAAACCATTCCAGAGAGCCCAGACCAAAGCAGGAGCTCTCTGCCTTACCACCAGAATGAGGTAGCAGGGGAGCCTCCAGCCTGAGTTTCAAGGGAGAAAAATAATCCATCTTTCCCCTTCCCAACAGGGACATCAGAGAAATAATACACAACTTGCACATATGGGTAACCAATATCTAATCTGGAAAATTCTTTGTGGGGAAAAAAAAAAAAGATTCCATTATAATTAAATACTTTTATTTCACCCACTGCTGTGCACTAAATTAAACTGCTTCAGCATTAATATATAAAACCACTATTCTGTGCATGCATAAGTGAGGTTATGCACGTGTCTGTGTATAAAAACTATACGATTATGCCCTGCTTAAAATGCAAATGACAGATGATAGAAACTCCATCCTGACTGTATTAAAACTTGACTTGGGATGCTGTATTAGATCCTCAGTCATTTAAAACTAGTGTAAACTCAATAAAGTCAATGGAGCTAGTAATAACTTACACAAGTGGAAAATCTGGACCTTTGATTTTTAAATACTCACTACTGGCAAGAACTGAAAAACAAGCAACAGAAATCCAGATTGTAACATGAGGCCAGATGTTATTTTTCTTCTTTTATAGTAATAGCTCAAAGATAACAAATTTCAAACAGCAACTCTTAATAAAGACTTGTCCCGGGACAGATCTTGGAGTTACATCAGCTCTCACCCCTGAAGTCACTGGAATTGAAAATACAGGTTGGGGCCCTCATTTAAACATTCATGTTCAATCTGTAAAACACCACGGACACACTGACATTTCAAGCATGTGCTTATAACCACCTGCCCTGAAATTCTTCATTATCAAGCTCACTCCCCCTCTACCCTTCCGGCAGCACAAAGAGACTTTAAAATAAGATGATGGTTATAGATCTATAATGTTGAAGGCTCCTCAACAGGCCTGAAGTTGCAGAAGGGGTCTTGGCAGGAGAACTGCTCCTGATCACTGCCCAGCAGTGAGTGGGTTCAGTTTTGGGGCCCTCACTCCACAAAGGACACTGAAGGGCTGAAGTGTGTCCAAAGAAGGGCACCAAAGCTGGGGAAGGGTCCTCAGAACAAGTCTCGTGAGAAGACGATGAAGAACCTCACAAAACCCAAAAATCCTATAAAACGTTTTATATTTCAGCACGTACCGGCTGAAGCTGCTGTTTAAAACAGCCTGAAATCAAACAAAACCCACCCAAGCTAGAGAACCTGATACAGCTAGGGCTGAATTTCCATTTCCATCCGAGGCTTCCCTTTTCAGTGGCTTGTAACCACCAAACAAACTTCTCCAGAGCTGATGTTTCCCGCAACCCTGCTTCACCCTGCTCAGTGCCCATTCACTTCTTCCTCTGGTCTGAGCAAAATACCTTGACCAACTGTCTGGGTTAGGAAAGATACTGTCCTCCTTGTGCTTTAATCAGAAACTTTAACAAAAACAAGTCACTGAAATGAGAAGCATCGAAGCCAGGTCTCTTGTAGGCCTTGGCGGAGCTGGAGTGTCTACTGGAATATCTCACCCTGTGCAACCTGAGCCAGAATTTGAGGGGTTTAAGCCTCCGAGGTACCAATATCGTCTGCAAAGGAGGCCAGACTTGAAGATTATTACTCAAGATAAATGGCCATGTGCAATATTTTTATGAGAAGAGGAAATACACAGCCTGTCCCATGGATAATGCATTTTACAAGACTTGGGGTCAACAGGCACCAAGACAAATCACTTCATTCCCAAATTCCTTGGTATTGCAACTTTTACCAACCAAATATTTTACAGTAGAGTAGATTTTCCTTTTTTTTTTAAAAAAAAAAACCAAACCAAAACCAAAACAAACACCAACCTGTTACTAGGTTCACTACAGGGAATACCAGTATGGCCCATACCAATGTGGATTTCAATTAAATTAGTTATTATTAGAAAGACAGATCTTACTGTTTAAGCCTCAGATCTCAAACTGGCAATTTCTACCTCTGCCTTGATATATGGGCTGGTTTTATGGTACTTCACAACTATGAGCATTCATTTCTTTTGAGGAGTGTGAAAGCAAAATCCAGTACCCAGATTTCTGCAAGGGACGCATCGTCCCTTACTGTCACAGGGACCGCAAACTGGAGGAGCTACTGGAAGGCACACAGAGGGAGCAGAACTCCAAGAGCCCAACGAGGAGCTCGATACTTCCACAGGCACTGAACCTCAGTTGCTTGCTGCTCGGTGACCTGGGTTCACAGCAGACAGAGCAAGAGGATTAGCTGGTTACGCACAAAACCCCTGTGCTGGTATCACCACGTGCCAGAGCTGTGGATGCTGCTGCCGTGTCCTTCCCCTGCTTTAGGAAGGGCAAAACAATGCTGTGCTCCAAAAAAACCTGTTGTGGTCCTACAGAAAATCCTCCTTCCTCTGGTTTTGCACAAAGGACCTGCATCTGTCCCACCTACACAAAGGAACGCTGAAAACGCTGTGTCAAGTGCTGAACCACCGCTCGATGTAAGCCAGCAATGTTCAGCAGAGCCTGGTGGACTTAACATCCCCTAAGGATCTGCCCAGAACTTGCCCAGGGTGGACAATTTAATCTCTTCGCCGTCAAGAGACAAGAACCATCATTTAAATTGTTCAGAAGTCCTCCTCTCCAAACCTGTGTTTGTGCTACAGCACAGCCATGGCTTGCAGGCTTCTGCAGCCCTCTGAGAACCTGCATCTGTTCTGAGCTCCACAATGGTTTGAACCAACAGCTGTCCCTCGCTCGGGGAGAAACCAGCCACATCACAAAGTGCTGCAGGAAGTATGTCCGCGTACTTGGTGGAAATAGGATGCTGGGGAGAATTATGACATTTTACAAAAATGCAGCAATATATTTTCAAATGCCTCAGTGGACAGTTTGCATTTACCATGACAAGAGGATCGCAGAATGTTTTGGGTTGGAAGGGACCTTTAAAGGTCATCTAGTCCGACCCCCCTGCAAGAACAATTCAGGTATGCAAAAAAAATAAACTCTTCTGGTATCTGGCCAATCTAGAACATCCACATCTGGTACACATTTACTTTTATTGCAGCTGTGAGCTGTTATTTGTACTTCAGTAATGTCCCGAGGCTACAGTGCATCGAGCAGCTTGCATCTGCTAAGCAAGCAGCAGTCACTGATTTGATCAGAAAGATGGTCCAAAAAGCGTTGTGAACACAACTGCTTGCAATTTGCAGGTTTTGAATTGGTAATAACTCCTTGCAGCACGCTCTTCCTCAACGTGGCCCGGCTGGGCCCTACGCTGCCAGTCAGTATTAGCTGCGTTGTCTTGCCACCGAGGCAGAGAGAGGACCTGACATGCATCTCCCAGCGGACCCACGCCAGAGCCAGGAAGAGAAAACCCCTCTCTAGCTCCTCACTCCACTGCTCCCCTTTTCCCAGAGCCCTTTGGCAGCAGGAAGACCGCACTATTCCCCAGGAAGCCTGCGGCAGACCAGCAGGACCAGAGGCCACCGCTAACATGGACCAGCATCACCACACCAAGGGACCACAACGGTTCTTCCCAACTGCCAACCTCAAAACCTACAATAATCTTGCTTTCTGTGCTCAGGATATAAACTCCAGTAACATTTTCTTCCAAGAGAAAGGAGTAAATCCGACTCGACAATTTCCCCCCCACCCCTTCTTCTTAGAAATTCAGGGCTTAGAAATCCAGTTCAGAATGGTATGATGTGATATTTACTCACATCTGAAGCCTTGCTTTGTTTCTTAACACCTTTTAAACGCACAGATTCAGAAGCATTGGTCCCGTGCTTCGGTATTTTACATCTCTCTACTGCCTTTTCCACAGCACGCAATAACCAAAGGAGTAACGCAAGCTTGCTAAAAGTTCAAGGAAGCAAGTCTCATTCCTCTAGACATAAAGAGCAACAAAAAAAAAACCACAAACCCACCCCAGAAAAACAACCCAAAACGAAAAAACAACCGCAACCAAACCAAAAACCCCGCAACCCAAAAAAAAGCCACTGAGGAGAATTCCTGGGCATTTTAAAGTCATTTCAGAGGGGAAAAAATGATCATAAAAAGGGACATAGGGTTCCCTCCCTCAACTGCTTACTCTAAACATGAGTTCTTGCTACGTAACTGTAGTAACTGGTTGATAATGTACTTAGGAAAGTACCTTCTCCCTCTTTGTCCTGAAGAATGTTGATATTTGCTACCTGCATTTTTCCCCAAAGACACAGTAGGCAGCTCCTTGAGAGATGATTTAGCTTAAAAAAAATGTGGTTGTCCCCCCAAGAAGTATGTGTAGGAATGCAATCCATCAGATCATCCCAGGAATATTTGAGTCCCATTTCAAAACAGCTGCGCTCCACCTCACAGTTCTTCTTAAAAATAAGTTTATTTTCACTGTGGCCCACTCCATCAAGTTAAGACTGGAATCCCACCAGCTCACAGCTTGAGAGCTGTGTTTTATCCAGATTGATCACCGCCTTGGAAAAGAGCTCATGGCACAGACAGAAGAGGCCAGCTTCACACCAGATAAGCACTCTGTCACATCTATTTTTTCTTTGTTTAGCAAGCCCAAAACAAGCTTCAAACTCTTAGCATGCTCCAGAGGGGACCTCGACCCGGAGACTCGCAGGCAGAGCATCTCATTGTGCAGGTCGCCAGGCTGGAGTTCAGGGAGGAGCATGAGGGCAGCTGTGGTTTCTGATAGAGATGAGAAGCCACTGCTCCTGCAGGCCCAGCTCTCTGACGCGTGTTGAGCCACACATCTCCCTCCTCCAGCTTTCCGTGGTCATGCTGGCCACATCCCTCAGCAGCTGCAGAGCCCTCCCTGCAGAGACACATCCCAACACCTGCACCAGCCACCTTCGAGTCACGGGCCCGAAAGGATCTTTAGGAGCTGCATGTATGAGGCAGAGCCTTCTCACCGTGACTGGTAGCATCAGGGACACCACTTCACATCTAGACGACGTTTAGCACCAGCCAAAGGCTGGTGGATTAGCAATCCCCAGAGAACAAGTTTAATTAAGCAGTGACTAGAAGGCTGCAGGCAGGTCATGCCATTACAGTCCAAATGGAAGCTACAAAGAGAAAAGAGACCAGAAGCTACAGCCCTATCTATGCCTACCTGACACGGGCCATAGTTTTTAGCCCAGTATCTCTCTCTCCTAAGCCATTACACTGTACTTCAAAAGCTAAGAACTAAGCTGCCTATTGTTAGCAAAATGCTGCAAAACACAAAGGGTTAAGGCTTGGATTTTGTCAAACCAACTTGGTTCGGGGTGCTTCCGAGCACCCGGAGGGACAGGGGTGAAAAGGGGAACAAAGGGTTAAAGCAGGAAGGACTGATCTGCACCAAACCAGCTCCTCTAGGTGTCAGATGCAGACCTCACAGGGGTACTGCAGCTGCTGAATTCCCCTGGCCAGCAATCTCATGTCCAGCATTCCATATATTCAGCTTTAGTTAGTAAAGCTCATTGGCAGCCTAAAGCAAAACACCATCCGATAAATGGGATACCAAGAAGGGCTCCCATGCAGACTGGCTTGCACTTCTGACGGGCTCTCAAATGATGTCCTCCTGCGTCCTTGATAGCAGCAGGTGTACAGGTTAAGATCTGTTTCTTGTTCACTACAGGATTATTCCTTCTTTTTTTTTTTTTTTTTTTTTCCCCTTGTCATCATTTCTCAAGACTAATAACATGCTTCTTGGGCAGCAACAGTCAATTATCCTTTGGCATTCTGCACTCAGCGTGACACACAAATCTCCCATAAACACTCCATGAGGCCCTTATTGCGTAGCTAGCATATGACAATAAACTAATTTCCACCAGAGACTGCAATTACAATGGGAACATGCTAATCACAAGTACCACCAATTAAGCAAACGAGTCGCAGCAGGTGAGGTTTTGCAGGCTATTGGTGCACGACTCAGCCGCGGTGCGAGGCGGAAAGCCGGAGGCTGAGTCCTCGTAAACCAGGGGCCAATGGGTCTAATGAGATTCTTTTCTATTAGAACAAGTGGTGGTTTAATTACCACTGTCTGATACACGCACAGTGATGGATTCTGCAAAAACAAATGTCAGCTCTCTGACGAGAGCACAACGGGCTCACGGGAGTTCGCTACCTCTCGTAGTAGGAGTCGGAAGGGACCTCTGGAGATCACTGAGTCCAACCCCCCTGCCAGAGCAGGATCACCCAGGGTAGGCTACACAGGAACAGATCCAGGGGGGTCTTGAAAGTCTCTAGAGAAGGACGCTCCACCACCTCTCTGGGCCACCTCTCTCTCCTCTGCCTACAAACCATAGAGGTGATGCAGGGTTCGGGATTGGGGTTTAGTTCATTTTTTGCTGCTTAGCTCCCCCTCCCTTCCCTAAATCTTTTGTTTCATCGATGCAAGAGAACAAACTGGGGATAAACTGGGAAATAACACTGCCACCTCTTGATTTTAACCACAGAGCTCGCATTATTTTTCTCCCTAAAGCTTCAGCTCCTGGAGTCACACACAGAATCACATGGGAATACTGGCAAAATTTCAGCAAAAAGAATGTTACTGTGTGCACAGAGAGCCCTGTTTTCCAGGGAAATGCATGATTTTGGAGCTCAGTTCAGAGTTTTTAAGTACCCAGCAAAAACCAATTGTTCCAAGCATCCCCTTTGGCATGTGGTCCGGGTACAGTCCTACTGTAAGTACACAGCAGGTCCTTCCTTAGAGTGGCTGATGCTGAAGAATCCGCTCACCAATATGCCACCATTAACTCAACGACACTTGGGCTGCTGCCCCCTTCGATGGCTGAAGAGTCCTAAGGAAAGTAGTTGTGCCCACCTTTTGTCTCAATGAGGTCCTGCAATCCAACAGCCCCACAGATGAAGGCCCTGCAAAATGCAACCCAGAAAGCAAACCCTGTAGTGAGTGCACAGCGCAGCCGTGACTGAGGCTGGTATCCTCCATGTGACAGGAGAGCATTATTGAGAAAGACCTTCTTCTGCAGGAGGAAGGAGGTGCTGTATTTTCCATGCCCGTGGCCAATGGCTCCTCCCTGGTAAAAAACATTCCTTGGCAGAACCTTTCTCTGCTAGGTTGAAGGGCCTCCTGGTCTCTGGAAGTTCCCCCAGTGCCATCCATTTGGTGGCACGCTGATGTCGGAACTGCCACCAGGTAGATTAAGCATTTCCCTGTTGGGAAAATAAGTCCTCATTCTAGCTCATTGCAAGCCAAACAAACAAACAAACAAAATATCTAACTCCACTGCGAGAAGACAAAGGCGTTACTCAAAAGCGTGCAGAAAATTTCTGGAGCCTGAGAAATCATTCCAAGGACCAGATAAGTGGAAAATACCCACCAAAACACCAGCTGCATGAATAACCAAGCAGCAGAATACCTTCCACCATCTGTAAGTCATCTTGAGGTATCCCTCGCAGCTTTTCACAACTTTCACAGGTCAACTTCTCTGCCACGGACTAACAAGAACATCTGTGATCAAAATTGAGCCATGCGCTCCCCCGTGTCCAACAAGGCCTGTCCTACCTGAAACACGGGACGGGAGGCTTGTAAACAGCAAAGACGTGGTGTGCACACGTGTCTGCTGACCCAGTTTCACCTGACTCTGAACTTGGCTCCAGAAACACACTCCAGCTGCCAGGAAAAAAATAAGACAAACCCCAAAAGAGATAATTACAGGTGAGGGAGCTGGGCATACTCGTTTTCAGACCCACGCTGTAAGTGCCTGCGCTTACTGCATCGTGCATGGCCCATGGCAAACACACGTGGAAAGGAAAATCATTCACAGTATTTCTAACAAACCGAGCAGGCAAGGAAGAACTCTTTCACACCCAGCACTTGCCTCCCACCTGCCCCTCAGCCAGAGACATGGGCTGTAGGGCCACACAGCCTTGTCAAAAACGATGCTTAGTTAAAAAGCAGGTATCGGACACGGAGCTTTGCCAGCGTTGCTGTTTGTCTCTTCAAGCCTCAGCTCTTGGAGCCAGGTGATAGCATCATGACTTTACCTCTTGCTCCCATCAAATGAACATCTCTCTTTCCTGACTGTAGGAAAAGACAACCCAACTCGCATGCCAGCACACAAACCTAGAAGAAACAAGCATGGTACAAAGGTCAAGAGGTGGTAGAGTCCGTGCTGCCTACACAGATGGAGTCTCCATCAACTTCCACACCCGAACATTAAGGCTCCACTTTAATTTAAACAATGGTTGTTTCTAGCACACAAGCCCTCCTTAGACTGCAGTACAATTTTGGGACGTGCCAGGCACTTCTGCCACTGCTGTCATCTCCTGTGCAGTTTTATCTATACTGACAATCCACCAAAAGATGATGACACACAACCCAGAGAAAGCCAAGGAACGTTAGAAGCCCCGAACCTCATCCTGCTGCACTGTTTTACAGCTGCATAAATGGACTAACTTCTCCAGCATTCCCACCCCTATTCTGCTGAAAGCCTGAAGGTGTTTTGGGCTGGGACTTCTAAAGTTCCTCTCCTGGCACCAGCAACGTGTTTATAGGTAAAGACACAGGTCTTTTTGTGCACTGTGCACATTCTCTGGACCTCATTCTGGGCATGACAACCCAGGATGACCGAGACCACCTGAGCTCAGCACATGCATAAGTCTTTGCACACTTGAGGGTGAAGAGATGGTTTTCTTTACAGCACAGAGAGCAAAGCGTGAGTACAGCAAGAAAAAAAAGGTACGAGAACAGACCACATTTTCTTCTCCTTCCACCCTTGGGCCATGCCACGCAAAGAAACCTCTGGTGGTCGTGGTCACCTCACTGCCTGGGTAGGCAAAAAAAGAGTGGAGCAAGTGCATAATGGGAAAGAGATCAGAAAGCACAAACTGACGTAAGGTGGTTTGGGTTTTATGGGTTAAGGTTTGTGGTTTAGCACAAAAAGGACTCCAAAGAAATGGCAACAAGCATAAGCAAGCAGCCTGGAAGAGTTACCTACTTCATAGCCAAGCACTACAAATTACATTATCATAATGTATGACTCACTGGAGAAACGTGGATAAGAGAGAAAGTTGCTTTTGAAAGAAGAGAATAAAATGTAAGAAATAATTGCATAAAACCTTCTGTGGCTGTTCAAATTAAACATTTTAGTGCCCGAGGGTCTAAATGAATATACCGAGATCTTTTCGTTTCTGCAGTAATCACGTATTTCCTGCTATTACCGACAATGACTTGAAAATGGCACGCTTAAGCAGGGCTGTTATTTTATTTGCAGCCTTTCTGAGGTGGGAGTGGGGCCCAGGCACGTGGGAAGCAGTAACACTGGAGGAGGAACACGATGACAGCTCGTCAGCAGAAACATATGTCAGTCTAGTAAGGAGCTAACGAGGGGTGGCACCACAACCAAGCACAACATGAATTTCTAGACACATCATGTCCCATCCTGACACAGCCTATGAGCTTGACACCTTTGTGACAGCTGATAAACCAAGTCTGAATGAATAGCAAAGTCATCTCCATTTCTCCAGTGTGACCATAGGTCTGAATTTGGTAGGACACAGACCTGATGGGTCAGCTTAATCCTTTTTGTTGGCTTCCAGTGGGCAAGTCATTTCTAAGCAGGACTAGGTAGTTAAATGATACTTTGCCTTAAGTAACATGAGTATTTCTTACTCTTTCCTCGTCATCTTTTTTTATTAGCTAAAACTGCCTGTCAAACTTAGCCTAAAATTGTGTTTTAGTTAAACAGAATCACTTTTTTTTGTGCACGTGAATAAACTTTGTTCAATGTTTCTTTCCATCTCTGGTTCCACACACCTTGACATACATAGCACAAGGACAAGAGGGTGGTAAGAGAGGCCAGAAGAACACCTGCTGCACAACAGCCCAGTCATATCCTCCCTTGAAGAGCCACCAGGGATCCAAGAGGGATAGGTCAAGCAGATATGATCACAGGATTGGAAAATACAGGAACGGGAGACAAGGGACTCTTCAGCAAAATAAAATGGGCTGCTTTGTTCTGCCTCCACAAGCACTCACCACAACCAAACACAGCAACAGGATCAGGGCAAAGCAAACAATGAATATTTCTCTGCTGCTATCTGGTAACAGGACTTACAGCAATAGGCTTAAATTGATGTTTCAAAGGTGCTCTGATCCCACAGCAAAAAGTAGTTAATCTATTAAACTTGCAAAGACAGGGATCTTTTCAGGCTAACATTTCATTTAGCCTCAAAATTACCAAAAAAAGGGTCTTTAGGCTGGATTCTGTCTACTTTACCTCCTTAATACATCTACGATGTATATTTCCAAGGAAAAGGGAGCAAAACCCCCACTATTTGGAGCAGTCCTTATGTAAAATTCTACTAGATAGACCACTGGATAAGCCATTAGGAAATAAAAATAGCAGTTCACAAATGTCACACCAGGCTTTCAAACGAGCTTGAAATTACACGTACAGTTAAAGAAAAAAAGATTCTTCCTTTAGCGTGTGAAAACGTGTTTACTGCCAACAGACTACAAAAGCCAAGCGTGGCAAAAAACCCCACAAAATGATTCAAAGTGAGCCATTATGTTCCTCTCCCCAACAAATGAGGTGAAACTGCTTTTTTTTAAACACTCACTCTTGCCTAGCTGCAGGTGTTTATACAGCTTAATTTGGGGAGTAGGCAGGAAAATATTTGTCTTTTCAGGCAGCATCTTCCTACCGATACCAGAGGGAAGGAGAAGAACCCGAAGGCCAAATGCACATTAGTGCGTGTCCTGTGGGGATGCTAAAGCTCTGCCGATTCCCCACTAACGACAGACACCCAACGGTTAGGTTATGAACCACACATGAATTATGCTTAGCAACGTCACCATTTCAGCCAAATTGCCTCAATTTCCTTGAGCAGCACTGTAAAAACAAGCACTTAGAGAAGGCAAAGGCTTCTCGCACGCTTGGAAAACTCTTGCGCTCCTCGACTCCTGCACTAGCTCAGGTCTCCACTGTCACTTCAGAGTTAAGGGGCCTGATCCAGCACTACCACAGCTGGTCAAAGAAGACCATGCTGCTCTAAAAGGGTGCTGAATCAAGCCTTCGATCAGCTTTGGTCAACAACAATCATCCGTCCCAAAGCAATGCATCAATTGGAACCACCCTGCTCCTATCAAGACTTGTAAACATGAAAGCTGTTGTCAGGAATCGTGCTGAAGATCTCCTAATCCTCACCTGCTGGGATGATGGTTAAGCTTGCATTGCGCTAGATGGACCTCAGCAGCCCACCTCCATCACTAGGTCCCATTTCTGTCTCCTGAATAGTGTTTCGCTCTTGGCATTAAGTTGTACGGGCTCATCACTGGTGGCCCATTTTGTGCAGGGTTTGGGAACCGGGCAGCATTCTGGGTCGCAGGTAAAAATGGAAGATTCTGAAATTCTTCCCAAAGCACAACCAACACCACTTTGTTTTCTCACACTGCATTATCTTATACAGTACACAAGCCATTTAAGGTGACATATCAGTGCTACCTACAGCATCACTTCTACCAGCTCTTTCAATCACTCCATTTGCTGGAAAGCAGAACTGAAGTATTCTGCACATGGCCCACAGTACACTGAAGTCAACACAGGACTTGGACCGATACAAAGAGTCCTGCTCCCACTCAAACCAAGACAATTCAAACATTTCCAACTGCCATCCGGCCTGGCATTTAGGATTTACATTTCTCATGCTATGATAACAGTCCAAATGAAATCCACAAAACAACACATAGGACCCAAACTTTGTTACTTTTACTTTCTTTTCTACAGTACTTCTAATCAGTTTGCTATTACAGTATGTATTCTGTTGCAATGTCATGATAATTCAGAGGAAAAGCAGTAATTCATCTAGGTATTTCTACTTTCTCTCTCCTGAATACTATCCAATGCACTCGGTAATTATTGTTTTAACATCTGGAAAAGAGGAGAACAAACACACGCTACAAATAAAGTCCCACACATATCCTATAGGCCACTTTACTTCGTGAAGGCAGCAGAGATAGCTGATGGGGAGATAGCAGGGGCTGATGTACCAAGACCAGTGGGGGAACAATTACTACAGATGCTGATGTGAAGCTGTAAGATTGGATCTGTGCGATATGGGAGATGGGCAAACAAGTAAAAAAAATTCATAAGAAGAATTTTTGTAACTAGCTTTTTCTGTCTAAAAAAAAAAAAAGTCTATAATCACACATCTGTCCAGAAATGTTGTTAGGGATTACAGTGGAGGAAAAATCATAGGCAGAGAAGTGCAGCAAGAACTGCATTTGTTAGCACTTCTCTTGGGGCATGTAACCTACATAAGTCCTGAAGAATGGAGAAACACCTTTCCTCTCCCTTTCCTGAACTTTGAGGAAATGATACCCAAGCTCCGCTGCTAAGAGAAAAAAAAAAACCCTAAAGGACTAAACAGCTTATAAAGTCTTCTCTTTTAACAGTGGTATATTATGATGAGTTCTATTTAGGCAGAAATAAAAATGATGCAATGCACTGGATCCAAATTGAAGACTCCCCATCTTGTTCTCTCTTCTACTGTCCATGGAAAGATTTTTTTGTACAGGGTTCCAAGTGATTTGTCCTTTTAACTATGGGACAGGAAACTGTCCCTCTAAGGAAAGGGGAGCTCTTTCAGAAAAAGTACAAGAGACTGACAAAAGGCCCCAAACAGCTCAGGAAAGCCAAGTTCCAAGAGCACACCAGCTCATTTCCTGCAGTTAAATACCCCTCTACCCAGCCTGCCCTAATCCTGGCTGCAGGTGGAGCTGAGGAAGCAGGACACATGAAGCACAAAAGTACAGACAATGTATTTGGGCCCACCTCCCCCAAACGCCTCTGAATACATCAACCGACTTCAACAGAATACAACAGAGCAGCAGAGTTTCAATGACACTGAATTCCTACAAGTTTCAGGAGTCAAGGAGATGAGGAGGACCCTGCTAAGATCCCTCCCTGAGGAAAAAGCTGCATTAGGAACCATTTCTCCTCAGCGGATTAACCCAGCCTCCAGCCACAGAAGACCAGGTTTCTCTGGGTCCGCTGCTGGTGGAAGTACTTGTACTAAATACATGACTACCTACTGGTTTCTCACACAACGATCCTCCCAGCACACACCATCGTTACTTACATCCACCGCTAGAACCGCAGGCCATGTCCGTGCCAGAACCGCAGAAGACACATTGCTTATAATGCCAGCACTTGGCTATTATTACATATTAAACATTTGCCTTGTATTCCAGCTGACAGCAGGTCCTCCTCTTAACCCTCATGCTGAGGGAGTCTGTATACCCCTATGGGTGTGTACGTACAAGGCAAACAACAGCGTACTGACTTAAAACCTAGCAGGTACAAGTTTTAGCCGGTGCAGGTGATACCAGTACAGATACCTGGAGGTAAGAAAGCCAACTGCAAGACCAAGGAGCTGAAAGGAACTCTCATTCCTACCTGGTTCAGTGCAATTTCTGATGTACGGCTGCCCCCCACCCTCCGGGACGTCAGTCGTGTTCTCCTCATTCGCTTGCAGTAGCTGTCTCCCGCTCCATTTGTCGGTACTTTCCACAGAATAGCTCAGGGCGTCATAACCTAAAGGAAAAGAGCAGCAGAGACATGAGACTGCACAGGAAAGGTGACTCCTGATTCTGTTCCTGAATGCTTGAAGCAGCCCAAACATTTGCATTTCAAACCCCGCGTCCCTTGGGTTAGAAACAGCGGTGTTTCGAATCCCACCGGAAAAGAACACTGCCATTTAGCTCCACATCCCAGCTTGTCCCCAAAACATCAGGAATCAGGTTCACTCCTTCGCAACTTCAGAGGTTCATAGTAGAGGAGCGTCTACGGTTTCACAAGGAGTTATAAGCTTCGATCAGTTTAAAGTTGAGTATCCACTGTTTCGGCTAAAAAAACCCCACGCAAAACAACCAACAAAAAAAATCCACCACAAACAACTAAAGAAAACCACCTCAACTTATCACTTCCGTAGAAAGCCTCAACTTATTCCTCCTGTAGGCATTTCACCGCTGTTAAGCGCCCGCAAAACCCTGCTGACTTTTGCCTGTGCTTATACAACGTTTCGGCCATTTTGCTTTAGGATCACAAGCCCGTCTGCTGCTGAAAGAGGCCTCAGAAACACAGCGCTTGACACAAAAGCTAAGTGGGCTTCTTCGCGACTCAGTAAAAGGCCACGCAGGTGCTAGGAAAGCTCCTCTGCCTTCTGCGAGGGCAGAGCTCGGCAGGACGGCGGGAGGGAGGCTGCACCTGAGCAGGGACCGAGGCCTAGGGGCAGTCGCCATTTCCGCCTTGAAAGCGTATTTTGAAACGGTTGTTTTCAACACAGTGATCAACGGGGATCCACTTCAACGCCTCGTGCCCAAAGTCTCATGCCATCGGCGGGAAGGCTCCTGCGCACGTTCGCGGCGAGCCGGGCACCACGTAAGGAAGCGTTCGTTTATAGGCAGGAAATCTACGGCTTCCTGCAGGCCCTCCTCACAGGGCACAAACTGACCCATGGAAATGCCTTTATGAGGTTACGGTCACACCCATTCTCAAAACAATTCTTATTTAAGTCTAGCTGCACTATTACTCACACCCAACACCATCTCAGCGTGTGCCTCCGAGTCGCTTCAGAAGCCCTCCTTACATCCAATCATTAAGAAACATGTCTAAATGTCAGAGGCCCGTGTTTCATAAAAAACTTAAAGAAGAAAAAAAATAAAGAAAGAAAGAAAAAAAAAAGATATGAAGCCCAGTCCAGCAGATGTTGGCCATTCTGGACCCAGGGGTCTGTGTGTACTGTCATGCCCTGCCTTCCTAGCAGGCAACACGTGCAGATTCCAACGCTAGTCATGTTGCTCTTGCTCATCAAATTCTGCCAGCAAGACCCAGACCTGTCTGCAGAACCAGAGCTCCAGTACTCCATGATTGCTGTTGAGAACACCGAGAAAACCCCTAAAAATCTATTCCTAGGCCATCAACCCAGTGACACAAGAAGCACCACCTGGAAGGCAAGGAAATCGCAGCGAGTGATGAAATAAGGCCAGTGAAGTGGCACACCTTTGGCTCTAGCAAAGGATGAAAGGAGCCAGCACCGGGCTTTGGTGCCGCGAAGTCACGAGGAACTGAAGAGCGACTTTTGAAAAGCAAGCACAAGCAGTTACAGCTGGGCAAGAAACACGCCAGAAAGTCGACTCGCCGAGTACCAAAACCAGTTCGCGCGTGAAGATACGTTACACTTCTGACTCTCCGTGCCTCACTCCCCGCTTCGGCTTCGCCTTGGTGCCGCTAAGTGAAACTCTGTTTTAGCCATGTCAATAAAAAACAGCTGGCTCCTGGCCATGGTATTTTTGGCACAAGGCTGGTCAGCCTTGGACGTGTCACGTCTGCCTAATGAGCTGAAAGCACATGCTCATGTGTCAGTTCCACGCATCCTACATAGTTTTAGATTCAAGAGGGAAGGAAAAAAACTTTATTTTTTTTTTAAGCCACCAAAGCGCTCGCTTCAAGCCCCCACTCATCCCAAACCAGCAATCTTGCAAAAGAGACCATGAGCCCATCTAATAACAAACAGGACACAGAGATTTCCACCCACCCACCTATCCATCTTCTTTACACCAAGCAGAACACAGGCTCCCTCACAAGGACTCTTCTACTCAAGTTGCTCATCGAGTGCCTAACACCAATACTGTCCACGGCCTGTCTCATGCACGTGCTTAGGTCGCATCAGGGCCTGGCTGTCCTGTCCACTGGGAAGAGCACACGGTTGTGCATCCAACATCTAGAGCATTTTGAGGCCACCAGGAATTCACAGCACCAGGGATCTGTGCAGAGGCTGGTGGCTGCACCCAATGCTTGATGCTTCAAAACCACCTTAAAACCTGAACTATTCCCAGTTTTGCCCAGCACTTTAGAGACAGATCATATGCAAAGAGCATCAGAACAGAGATTCAAATCTTGGGACAATGTCTCAGAGGGTGCTTAAGACTAAAGGAAAAGGCTCTTTGCAGGTCCCAGCCCTTTCATTAGGTTTGCTGACTCATCTTATTGAGAGAGGTGGACAACCTGAGACTTCTCTGCCCTGCCCAGACCACAGTCTGCTCATGGCAGCTCCTATGTCATCCTACCAGTCATGAAGCAATGCTTGGGAAGGGGCTGCCTGGAAATCTTCACTCCAGGCCAACAGCAGTGACTGGGACTGATGCTCCCAAGACACACAGGGGTCCTCCTGTGTGCACGTTTGAAGGAAGAACGATGGCTGCACAGGCTGCCTTATGCACCCGCTTTGTAAGCAAAAAGTGTCAAACTTGGTAAAGCGATTACCAACATGTGAAGCTTCAGGGCTTTGTACTCGCTATGCTTTACAAGCTTTAGAGAACACTGTTTGAGCAGGGCTAACAGCTTAAACTGTGAGTTAAACATACACAAACACCACTGATAGGAGTGGACTGTGTTTCTCAGAAGGAACACACGCAATAATGGAACATCAAGGAGTGGACTGTGTTTCTCGGAAGGAGCATACGCAATAACGCAACACCAGGCATCTCCCATAACAACATACACACTTCAGTAACCTGAGCTAAGCAGTTCCAGTTCCGCATACAAGCTGTTTTCAAAGCAGAGACTCTCCTCCAAGTAGCCGATGCTTCATCTGTGCCACTGCATGGACAAACAGCACCAAGAAGAACCCTACAACGGCCCAGGTGTTCCTACAGAAACTTCTTCTGCTACCTCCACACCCACCAACACCTTTTTCTTTCAGATTCCAAACTCTTCCAAGCGAGAGGTAGGGAAGAAGAAAGTCATTTGAGGTGACATTGGAAGTGGACAGGCTTAATTTGGCAATAAAAGTGTTGATAAAGGCTACATTCAGCATTCACACAAATTACTGTAAATAGCAGCAGAACTGGTCCGCGGCTGAACTTGATGGGATGGCTGTGACTTACACCAGTAAGTACCATCTCTCCTCTGGTACCTCCAGGTTTAAGTGGGGTCAGCTGCCCCATGGCAGGACTCACAGCCTGCTGACCCCAGAATCCTGCCTTGGGTATCTCCACTGGGACATGTTTGGCTCAACAGAGCAATAGAAAATAGAAGTTATAGATGAAAGGAGATGCTTTTTCAAAGATCTGGCTTTCCAAGGATTTCCCTGTGAAAACAGGGACACATCAAGATTTTAATCTCTCTAGCGAGGACAGTTTATGACAATTAAATAGGGTCCACATTTCCCTGCTTGTCAGCCCCTGCCTCCCTTGGCACGGCCAGAGGCAGCTCGACAGCTGCCCTGCAGCACAGGCTGGGCTCCCATCAGTCCCTGCAGAAAACAGCTCAGAAACTTGGATTTGTGTTTCTGCAGATTCAGTGAAAGAGGAACTGACAGCCAGCTGTGGTTTAACCCTTCACACATGGCTGGCTATAAAGCAGGGACCTCAGCCATCCCGAGGGAAGCAGGGACACCATTATTTCAGCCTGGCAGCATCTCTCCCTGCTTTAGGCACTGGTATGACACAGAACCACCACCAACAAGAAGTGCTGCAGCATCCAGCACTGAGGACATCACCTTGGCCATAGCATCCCACCGTGACAGAGCTGCATGAAGAGATGCCACCACGGCCAGGTAGCCAGATCCACTCCAGCTTCCATGTACCCTGCCCAAGGTCCCCCCTTGGGCTGCCACCACACATGCAGCAGCAGCAGCACCTCAGGCTCGCTGGTGGGAAAGGCACAAGTATATTCTGATCCATACACGTCATAAAATCACGTCCCCAGGACAGTTTCAGAAAGACAGATGCAACAGTCGCAAATTCTCTTGGGGAGCAAATCTTTCACAACACGTGCTTTTGGCTGCTCGTTGCAGGCTGCATCTTGCAATCTTTTATTCCCCTGTTCGGAGGCAAAACTTCACGCTGAAGGGAAGCTTCCCATCAGCTGCCAAAAGCTGTGGGGCCTGAGCCCTTATGTCACCAAAGAAGGGCCCCATCCTTTGATTTCAATATACACTAAAGTCACAGCCAGTGAACCAAAAAAAAAACCCAGCAAAACCAAAAAAAGTCTGATATTCCACAGAGGTGCTATGAGAACAGTAAGGAATAGGCCAGTAAGGAAGATGCAGAACTCCTCTTTCCAAGGAAAAGCAGAAAAGGTTACAAAAAGAAAGTTAACAGCTCGCTTTCTGAAAACTCAGATTTGGATGATTTTTCATGGGAAACATGTCAAAGATTTATTATTTTTTTTCCCCCCTATCTCCTCATCAGAGGAAACATCTTGCATTAGCTACGCAGTCATTTTATTCAGGCCAGCATATAATTCGTATTCACGCTTTAGCTGCTGGCTTTATAAAAAATAATACTGTGACATCTCTAAAAGCTTAGCTACAATCAAGGGTTTTTTCCAAAGTTCTGTACCCTAGCAGATTTCAAAGCGGGTTCATTATTTTCTTAAGCGCTGAACATCACCGCGAGGTATTTCCCACAGCTCCAAGCACCCAGCAGCAGTTTTACGGTAGAGACTCGGAAGCCAGGTTCTGGAGAGCTTTACTCGTGCTTCTTCCCAGGGACGTTCCCCCGGACAATACGTACGGGAGTCACTTTTCCCTGTCCTTGTGCCTGTACTGCATTTCGCAATGCAAACGAGACAACGCGGACGGTGCGTTTCCACAGGGAGCACATCAGCGGTTACTGGGAGCTCCTGTCCCTGCCAAGCTGGCGGGGCAGCCTGGTGAGAACAGGCTCTCCAGCAAGACTGCTGATCTGCTCTGCTTACGATCACGACAACGAAAGAGAATGGAAAGAAGAACTGACGGAATGGCTCAGAACTTCTGAAAGCACTCTGTGTGTGACCCAGATCTCCACGTGGGAACTCAAGCGCTCCTTACGCTATTCCAGATGGCTCTGGCTGGAGTTTACAACTTGCAGCGCTGCAGAAACACGGCTAAACTCATCCCATCTGCACTTCTCAGCATGAAGAGTACTACGTTACGCTACACAACATCCCGATGTTCCCCAGTTGCACACTGATCTCAGAGAAGCGTATTTATTTTCAGCATCGAGGCACAGGAACCCCAATGAGCCGGAGCTGTGGCAAGACCTCAGAGCAGACAACCAGTTTCTAGCAGGGACAGAGGGCAGATAGCATGGCAGGGGGCCTTCACACAGCTACCCGACATTCCTTGGACAACTGAATGGGACAAAAAGCACCCAAACTCACCTCTGGAAGGTGGGATACAGGTTAGGGGAGACAATTTTACACCACTGTGAAGTCACCTGTTTTGCACTCAGCCACGTGACTTAGACTATTTCCACGGAGGTTTACTTAACACACCTACACAGATGAATAAAACCCTTTTTGATCTTTTTATTGTGATAAAAATGAGTGCAATTCCCCCCCCCTCTGTTAGGGCTGTTCATGATTTCTAGTCCAGCAGCACTAAGTGACTCCAGGTGGGAGGGGACATCGCTCTGTGTCACGCAAGCAGCCCCTGCCCCACACATTGCATGACTACCAAATCCAGCAAGCTCACGCCAGTGGTGAGGCCAAGTATCTAACACAAACATACAGCCCCTCCTCTAAGCGTATGGCACCGCATGAGGGGGAGAGACTCATCAGCATATTTCCCTCCAGGCTGCTGATTAGAAAACAAACACCCTTCGCATCCCCAACATTGAGATTGGAAGATCTTTTCATAAACTTGGCCATGAAGTGACAAGGTCCTTTCATCCAAGAGCCTGAGACCATCTGTTGCCCAATAATTAGTGGAACATGACCAAATTAAAAAAAAAAGTTAAGAGGAAGATAAATGGATAAATCAGGGTCTTGAGGCTTGCTCAGAAGAGGTAATGGAAAGCTTTCTTGGATCAGGCTGGTGGCAACTCAACGTGAGTGTATCGGTGCATCGCAGCCCTTCTCATCCAAGGCGGGGCTGAATCAGTGGATGAGCAACTTTAGACTAATGGGGACGGGGGGCAGGGGGACGGATTAAAAAATCCTCAGGCATGATGTTCAGCTTGGGAAAACCGTAAAAACTCCTTCGGTTTTGGTACAGAAACCGGTTTACCACAGAGGAGGACTTGGCCCGATAGGGCTAAAACGCAACGAAGACGAGAAGTCCTCGTGAGCAGCAAGCTGGAGGGGTGAAGAACTGAGGGGCCAAAGGCTGGCCCAGCCAAAGGGATGGATCTGTCGCTATGGCCTTTCACGGGGACAATGCGTTGCCGCTGACGGCTCCGCAGAGCTGGCAGGTATCCTCCGCTCTTGCCGACAGTAAACTAGTTTCTATGCAAACTGCAAGATCCTGCTGGCTGAAGCCAAAAACAGCACAGCTTTGCTGAAACGCGCTTGCCCTCCCTCCTCCGCCTGTCCCTTTCATCTATTGTTTCGATGGTGGCGGTTTCAGAGGGTTGGTTTCATGCACACCCCTTTCAACTTGCTGAATTATCTCCCTCTCCCTGAAATTTTCCTACAGCAAATATGACAGGGAAATATTTCTAGGGAAAAAAAAAAAAGCTGGGAACAACCAGGCAACCCATGCTAAGTTGGCAGCAGAGGTGGGGACCAGCGGTGTGGTTACCTCCAGACAGACCAGGCGAATACTCCGGGCAGAGCAAGATTCAGCTAAATTAACTATAGTATTGCCCAGAGCTGCTCTTCCAGGTCTCTGTCACGCCAGCCCCCCAGATCTGCAAGGAAGCGTCCGGTCAGCCTGGGCACAAGGGTTTCTCCTGGTGCAATCAGATCTGCCACAGATTGTCACAGCATAATCTGAGCTCAGGATTGCATAAACATTTCATAAATGGATAACCTTTCTTTTTGGGAGATGCTTTCCTTTCAAAATCAGCAGCAGCAAAGACCATAAATAGAGCATCCCCGGGGAGGAAGAGAAAAAAAAACCAAATGAAAACCAGAAACCCTACACCTGGCTTTGAAGAGCAGCCTGTTCATCAAAGCTGTATTTCCACATGTTCCGACCTACACGGGAAAGTGCAGGAGGGTTGGGGAAGTGCACTGGTGATCCACCACCATTGTTGATACTGGTATAACACAAGGAGGGCACAGAGGCCAGAGCCAAGTTACAGGCATTTTGTAAAGAGCGGAGGGTCCCTGCATCAAAGGAGTCCAAACCTGACTAGATGGCAGAGCAGAAGATGCAGGTTTAGGATAGAGAAGCAGCTTGCTCAAGGAAGACCACAGGCAGAGCAGCAGAAACAGGTACCAGCAGCTCTCCACTCGCACAATGCCTTGGCCTCATGCTACCCAGCCCTGAGAGCTGCCATCAAGACAAAGGCAGCAGCTAAGGAAGACAACCTGCAGCCCTGCAAACAGTAATGAGAGCTGACCTGAGGGTGCAACAGCAACCAGGCTCCACGGAAGAATTTTAATGGTGAGCATGGCTCCTCAGAGCTCCAGGACATGTGCCAGGTGAGGCAGGACATGCAATGGCAGACTCAGCTGGTTGGAAAGGCCTGATGGGACTTCCTTCAGCTGAGCAGCACCCAACCCCGTACCCACAGACCTCCTCTCCTCACCACTTTTGCAAATCCCCGTGGAAAAAGTCTGGTGGAGAGCTGCAGGATTTCTCCTATCCCAGCTCCTGCAATTCATTACTCAAGACTCGCTCCGCAGCCAACAGCCACGAAGCTCAGCCAGACCCTTGTGACTATATCCATCCCAGATACCACACAACTACTCCAGGGAACTGACTCTGCAGCCTACCAGCAGTTCTCACTTTGTTGCTCAGCTGGTACTGGTGCCCAGCATGGCTCCCATACCTTCACAGCTAAGCTGCTCTGCCTCCTCCTCCTCCTCCCCTTTACATCCCTCCCACAGCCTGCTTTCTTACCAGCCCCTCCCTACAAACACCCATCCACCAGCAACAATCCTCTGCTGGCTGGTACCCCCCCCATCCCTGAACCTTCTCTCATTTCCAAGGAAATTACGTAACAGAGATCAGGAAAAACAACTTTGGTCAAATGAAGCGCTTCCGATTTTTTCCATTATAAACTGAAAAAACCCACAACAACAACAACAAGAGAGCAGTGCTAGTGCCACGTGGCCCCAAAGAGCAGAAAATGCATCAGGGACAGGTGAGAGGCAGCTTTGACCCATCCCCAGGTAACACTGAGCAGGAACACTGCTGCAGCTCTCT
This sequence comes from Actenoides lindsayi, assembly GCA_025331215.1. Lineage (NCBI taxonomy): Eukaryota > Metazoa > Chordata > Aves > Coraciiformes > Alcedinidae > Actenoides > Actenoides lindsayi. The sequence continues at coordinate 158,080 of WTSP01006114.1, forward strand.
CCATTGCCCAAGACAGGCTCTATTCACCAAGTAAGATTTTTCCCATGGAAGCTGCTCCTCTGGGAGAGGTCATTAAGTTTTAACCAGAGCAGAGGTTGGCACCCAGCCATCCTCCACCCAGGCAGTGTCCCTCACTCCCTGGCTTTCTCTGCCCTCACTCTTTGTTGGGGCAGGGATGAGGAGCTTCAGGGGAGACATCACCACCCCACATGACTTCACCTCTCTGCTCACAGGCATGGCAGCAATGCCTCAGTCTAAGCTTGGCCACACAGCCACAAAGGGGCAGAAAACAAGGTCTAAATTCTCATCATGCCCTCCACCCCCCTCCCAGTATCCTTCTCTCCCATTTATCGCTATTTCCTATGTGACCACCATCAGGAAAATGTCAAGTGGAAAACCCACTACAGCTGTGAATTGCTCATCAAGCCTTCAGTGACTTCAGGTGATGGTCCTATCACAGTCAGAAGCTGGTGTCACTCCACCAACCTCTGCAGAGGCACCCGGGAACAAGGAGTTAACGGGCAAATACCCAGAGCACCCAGTGCTTGTGTCTGGCACCCACGGGTGCCTGTGGTACTCCATCCATCCATCTCTGCCAGGCAGCACCCGTGGCTCTGATGTCACCTGAAGTATCTTTGCAGGAGGTGGGAATCTTTCACTACACACTGCAGTGTTTAAGGACAAACAGCATCAAAACTCCCCTCCCAGGCTGGGTAAAGCAAAGGGGAGAACACATGCAAACTGGAGCCTGGAGCCAAGGCATGAGGCAATGACTTGAGAGACCGAAGTGTAATTCCTGCTCCACCACAAACATGCTGTGATCTTACCTAAATCCTCACTGTCTGTCACGTTTCATCCTCCACCTGCTCAGCTCCACACAAGACCCGTTTCTCCCTACACGCCGAGTACGATTCTGAGCAGGGCAGAGAGGCAATAACCAAACGCACCACAGCATCCGCGGTACGGTGCGGGAAGGCTTTGTCATCATCAGGAAGGCAGACTGAAACCCAGATGCTGCATGATGCAAAGGAAGAGTTATTCTGAGGGAACTCGGGCCTCTCTCCTGCTCGCCAGCTAGATGGTAATAATGCAGTTTCCTTTACCTCTTCCTCATTGCGGCTGCAGAAGCGGTGAGGACCCAGGCCCACCATAAGAGAAGCACCATCCAAAGTGAAGGAGTGATGGGCAGGTAGTATGTTAGTTACGGAGACCCCATCACAGCCATCACCAAAGGCTCAGCCGGCCACTGAGAGGATGCTTTAGCCTTCAGCACACTTCTCATTTTTCTCCGGCTTCATGAATTGAGAAGTCTCCCCTAAACTGATATTAAGTAACTACTTAGACTGCAAATGTCCCCCTTTTACCTGTCTCTCCACTCTCCCACAAGCTATAAAGCCAAAAGCATTTTTTCCTCAAGGAAAGCAGAGGAGAAATTAGCTGAGAAAATCTCTTTCATTAACAAGAAAGTATGGCAGAAGATTGTTTTTTTCTCTACAATTTATGAGCTCTGTGACATTTTATATACTTATAAACCAGGCATTTTGATACAGGTTATTTACAAATAAACTGAAGGTGGTTTTTTTTTAAAAAACAAACAACCTAACCACTAAAAATCTAGCTCTTTTTAGGTCTACAAGTCCTCCAGGTCAGCAAAACATCTCTGCCTCAGACGAATCGTAAGATATAACTCATCTTTTAGGCAGTACCCAGACTCCATGAGAACTCCTGAATTTCTGCAGGTGCTTCATCCTGAACAGCACTGGTTTTAGGCTTAGTTAACAGAAGATAAAATTTCCTGTTCGCTGTCTTGAGGTAAAAATCACCATTGCATATGCGATTATTCCAGGCTTCCTTGATTGCTCATTACCAGTTGGTGCAGAAATTTATGGGATTTTTATTATTCATATCAGCTTGACCATTAAATTGACCATTCCCTTCCTCTTGTCTTGAACATAAATGCCAAAGGAACAATTTAGCACCTGGTAAAAAATACCACTTTTTAAATCTCCCTATCATGCCTCCTGTGATTCAGCTCCTCTCCAAGCTAAAGTGGTTTTCTTCTTATGATTATCTTCCCTTGCCTCTAATAATTTTCATCGTTTTTCCTTGGACATTGCTCTATGCCCCTGCTTATACCACACGTGATACTCCAGGTGACAGTTTCCCATCGATCTATACAACAGCTCTCAGTATTTTTAGCCTAAGCTCTGCTTTCATTTCTCAGGGGTATCTTAACTCCTCTGCTGGCACTCTCATTTCATTAACATTTTCACCCATTACAAAGGGAAGGTCTGGACGCTGCTGATATTATCTCTGCTGCTTGGCAGCTGCTGACTGCCAGGCGTGATTTCCACCGCGCCCTGGCACAGTCCATCTTTCCTGACAGAGCTGCTGCTCGGTTCTCCTGCCCTGTGATGTTCTAAAAATGGGGCAGTCTCCTCACCCTGGCCAGCAAATTCTGCTTTTGGCTCCCACTGCTTCTGTGGCTGTTGCATAGAAGGGGATTTTCCCCTCTAATAGAGAGAAAGTTTTCAGAGGCATAAAAAGAAGATGGGCAATAAATCCCCCCTCCCTAACAGGGCCTCAGGATAGCTCCTCTCCCTGGCCCAAGCTTCTTCCCAAGCATCCACCCCCTATCAGACAAGCTTCTTGCCCTGCTCCCTGCAAGGGACACTGGGCAAACCCAAAGTGCATCCGGACTCCCTGCTCTTGCCTTTTTCTGCATTTCACACCAAAACTCTCCATGAGCTCTCTTCTAGCACCAGCAACCTCCTCAACTCAATTCACCAACCCTCCATGCTCCTGGCAGTCCCACAGTACTGCTCAAACTCTCCCCTGGTCACTGTCTTGGGCTTTGGGTGGAGCAAAGAAAACCGAGAGAAAAGGCCCCTCTTGACTCCAGAGCAGAAGCAAAGGACAAGGATGGCAGCAGTCAGGGTGTAGTATAGGTGGCTGTCTGACAAGGCACCCAGGTCACCCCAGGCTACTGTATCTAACTCACACATCACGATTTCCTTTCTTCATGTTAGGCAGCAAGGGAAAAAAAATAGCAACAATGAATGAAAAATAACCTGAAATTGATTTTCCATCAGTGACAGTGCTACTTATTATACAATTCCAAGATCCTGAGGCTGCTTGAACCTTGAAATCAAAGCCTTACGTGGCTGAGAAAGCAATAATTGAGATTCTTGCTGTTACGTTGTTGCTTAGAAGCCCTGAGTAACATGCTGAACCAAGAACATAATTCTCTGGAGAAGACTTTTACCTTCCAAAAAGCAGGAAAAAGTCAATTACATTGCAAACCCATGTGATAGGGGCAAATACTTGGGGTTTGATTGTTGGTTTTTTGGTTTAGGACTGGCTCCTTCCTCCACATGTATGTATTTCTCTTCTAATTCTGAGCTGACATAGTGGGAGGAAAGACAGTTTTGGGTCAGATGAAACGTTTCAGTCAACCTGGAATAAAGTATTTTATTTTGGTTTGGTTTGTCCTCTTTTACACTTTTGGCTAAATATAATTCCGCAGAATTAAATTTAGT
>WTSP01006115.1:13190-26761 GCA_025331215.1 Actenoides lindsayi
AAGAGGAGAAGAGGAGAAGAGGAGAAGAGGAGAAGAGGAGAAGAGGAGAAGAGGAGAAGAGGAGAAGAGGAGAAGAGAGAGGTTGGAAGTGACTGTGATGATCTGAACTGCCTGAAGAGTTTAGGGCTGACCAAAAGTTACAGTAAATTATTAAGGGCATTGTCCAAATGCCTCTTAAACACTGACAGGCTTGGGCCATCAGCCACCTCTCTAGGAAGTCAGTTCCCATGTTTGACCACCCTCTCTGTATGATCTGGAGACTGTCCTAGGGCATTGTTTAATGCTCCATATTGCAAAGCAGTACCAGGCATGGTGTGCTGTTTGCCACAACAGACACCCTGGCTGACCTGCTGCATATTAGATACATGATTCCAGCTCCTCAGCTCAAGTATTTGCTTTACCCTGTATAAATTCAGTGAAGCAGATTTATTTGTAGTATAAAGTACTGCACCATATATTAATTGACCGAAGCAGATTTATTATGTTCCAGACAGGTTTGAAACAGTCTTTTAAGACAATAGAAGTATGTGTAATAATTCCAATATCAAAACAAGATTTAGAATGGTAAACTAGATAATAAAATAGATTTAAGAACAGAACAAAATCTCAAAGTCTTTTTCCTACCCCAGGCAAACGAATGACATTTCTGAATTTAATTCACCCTATGCAAAGGACCCGTAGAAAATCTCATTGACACCGATTTCCTACCAGGATGTTTTAAGCAAGACATAAGTGGTGTGTAAGTCACTCTTCACTCATTAAAAATTACAATATTACGCCAAAGAGAATGGAATGTCCTTAGGACAATATAAAAAAAATTGAAACTCCATTTCCCCCTATTTTTATCAGCAGCTTAAATTCCTCAATAATCTGCCCTTGAATGTAACAGAGAAGTAAAATGCAGTTCTGCTAATTTTAACCCTAACGATGCTTTGCAGAGGGACAGAACGAGAGTGTCTCTCTGTGCAGACGTCCTAGCCAGGCTACTTGAAGGGCAGCCAGGTGGGGGACAGCCCAAGGTGAGTGCACCTTTAGCATTCTTCCGCTCTTTTCATTTTGTGCAGTACTTCCCACGACATTTGGGAGAAATAACCTAATATCCAAAGCTTCCTGAATTGGGAAAAGAAAAAAAAAAAAAAAAAAAAGAGGCACTGGCAAAGCAGGACCAACAGCTCTGCGGGACGAGGCTTTTGCAGCCAGCCACTGTCACTGCAGGGCTCTAGAGCCCCAAACTGGCAGGGGGAGCCCCCTCCTACCTAAGCCTGTCTGTACCAGCAGCTTGCTAACCACCAGGTACGGACGAGCTGGGCCAGCAGCGGTTGGGCTGCTCGCGGAGCAGACTGCGGTGTAACGGCACCGCGCCTGCTTCCTCCATCCTCTGTGGCCTTTGGAGGGAAACAAGCAACACCAGCCATTTTCAGACCACAAATTACTTCCATGTTTTCTGTGAGCCCACCAGAGGGGAATTCCTGTGTCTGCTCACTCCCCAGCGCTTCCTCCCGCTCCTCTGGTTTCCATCTAAAAATGGGATAATTATACTTCCCTCTCTCCGATATGTTTTCCCTACTGCACGTAAAAATGCACAACATTTACTCAGAGGCTTCTAAGCTTCCGATGAATGTGATCCGAGCTTTCACTATGCAAAGCCATCCTTTCTCAGAGGGCACTAGCTTTGTACTTCAGAGCCAAGATGGCCTTCGTTAATTTAAGTGGCATAAAAACACGTTTAAGAAAGCAACGTGTAATGAATTAATACACTGAAAATTCTTCCCAAATTTTATTATGAATAGTTTGTAAGTTAGTGGATAATTTTTTAATCCAGTGTATCATGTTTAATGCTCTACCAAGCCAAGTCCATGGATACTCCCAGCTCTTTACAGTTTTTCCTCTGTTAGTATAATACAGTGGGTCAAGTGTGACTACTGTTTATTTTAACTCTGCAAAATTGATCCCAGCTTCATATTTTTGAGAAAGATTGGTCCATTTTGGTCCGTTTCCAGAATAAATCCTGCATGTTCTTTTCAAGTGGGATAGACTCTTGACATACCACCACTGTGACCGTGAAAGGCATTTCTGGCACGTGTAATGAGTGACTGACTTTCCTGCTTGTTTTCATAGCCGTAAATATGTGGTACCATTAGGCAAGAAAATAAAGTATTCCCAAAAAAACCTCTGCTAAGCACATTTTGGAGTCAATGGGTTAGTAAAGATACATCACGCTCTCTTTTCTGCACTAAGAGGCATTTGATTCCCTGAAATTCACTTGCCCCCACATAATTTAAACTGCCAGAACGAAACATTTCTGCACATGGAAAAACAACTGGCAATTTTGCCAAGGTTAACTATACAATCTCGTTAGGCTTCTATAGATTTCATTAATGACTCATAAAGGAGAATCAGTAACTCCTTGCATGCTAATATAAAAAATGACCTTTGGATTTACTCTTTAAGATACAAAAGAAAGAAAGAAAAAAAAAGAACCAACAGACATGATCAAAACTTCTCTGAACCCAAACTATTCTATGATTCTATGAACACCATCAAGAGATAACCTGCTGGCAATATTAGATTTCTGTCTAGTTTTTAAAGCACCTCTTATTTAATATGCCTCATAGCACAGTATCACAGACAGCTCATACAGATAATTACACATTTTTATTTTTAAAAAGCCCCACAACAAGCTAAAACAATTGGGGCTGGATGGGGAAAAGCAGCTCAGCCAGACCCACTACAACGATGGACACTTTAAGTTCATTCTTTTGGTTTTCAAAGATTTCTTCCTCCCTGCTTGCCCCAGCCCGTACTGAATTATCTTCCAGCCTAAACTGAGGATCCCGAGGTCTTTCCCAAAGCAGCACCTTCAAACATTTCTCCAGCACTCCTTTATAGGCACCTGCAGCTCGTAATTCCCAGCCTGTCTCCTAATTGCTTCCCTCGTTTTATGTCAGGGCCACCCACATTCAGTCCACTCGATGACAAACAGCTCCCTCGTATGAGGCATTGCACGTGCTGGTGTCCCAAGAGAAGGGAGCAGTGTCTTCATCACCACCTTCTCTCGCTTGCCTCAAGCAGCATCATGCATAACATGCTCTGGGAACCTCAAAACAGGCTGGCTGCAGGCACTGGTGTCTGCCTTGTGGCTTGGGAGTGGTCAGTAAATACCTACCACTCTGCTCCCCAAAACATACTGTCTAATTTAGCTGGAGGATGAAAACAATGCCTTTCGTCAGCCTCCAATCCCACAGATGAGTTTGTTCCCATCCCAAGTTTTCATGACAGAGAAAAGAATGTTTAGTCTATACTTTCTGTGTTTATAAATACGTATTTTTTGGGGGGGAAAGGATGCTTTAACTTCTTTATGCGGTGCAGTATTTGTCTTACCACTCAGGGAATAAAAAGAAATACCATAGTGTATTCAAAACTCTTCATTCTCCAAATAAATAGATATTTTTTCCACTGTTACTAATTAATATTTGAAACTGCTAATCCTAACAGGTTCATTGTTTATGTTTCAATTTTCTGTTGCCTACTTTGAGCGAAGACAATGAGGAAAATCAAGTTGTGTTTTTGTTTTTTGTAAATACCCTCTAAGATGATCAAAACTGACTGGTCACTGCCATAGCTGGGAAGAGGGCCTTGATGGTACAGAGACCTGCTGAGAAGAGTTCACCTCAGGTTTTCACCAGAAGTAGAGGGGTGTCCAGGGAAGAAGCAACTGCAGAGAGCACGGCAACCGATCTGCACATTAATTACTAAGGGTCTGCAAGGGCTTTGCTTCGGTGGGCTGGGGGGTGGCTGCCAAAGCCAAAAAGAAAATGTTCTGTTGAAAAAATAAAAAGCCAAAAAATACTAGTCGTCATAAAACAACAAGCTGGTTTAGGTGCTTATCTTTTCTTTAGGCTCTCTTGCGTGGGACAAGATCTTGTAAAGATACAAACATTTTCTGCCTCACTTCAGTGGCAAAGAATCTCTGTTAACCCTGGGACTGGACCCTGATGGACTTTACAGTGTCTGCTCCTTTTTTTTCCATGTTTTTAACAGCATTCTTCAAGTCATGGGATTTTTTTTTTCCGTCCAAACAGAGAAGATAAAAATCTCCCCACCGTTATTAGAGTCTTACACAAGCCCTAAGTGCTAACAGCCCTCAGCCCCTGCAGACCCGAGGCCCCCACTGTGTTGGTTTACACAAAAGAAGAGGCTCAGCTACAAATGTTTTGTGAAATCCAGCTCTTCCACTTCGGAACTTCACCTCTCTGAGCATAACTGCAAGTTTCAAACCCTAAAATCCGCGGGCTGAAATGAATTAGGAATAGACGGGGCTAAGTGGCATAGGCAATCTACCTGTGTGCCTATATACAGTGATATATATTTATAGCCATAAACAAACCAGCCAAGTAGCCCTTTCCTCTCTAATCAAAACACCTTCAGCCTTCTCAGATTCCGACCGATGCTGCTACAACTACTTGGTTTCCATGCACACAAGCTGTGTCTGCTTACCCTCAAGTGTTGCAGAAATTCTCATTCATGACTTTGGCTCCTATAGGAAGACTCGCGCTGCCGACTAGGTAATGGCAGCAGCTGAAACCTAAAGGTCGTATCACCTACGATGAAACAACCCAGCGTTTGATAAACAACCAGGAACACACGTCACAAAGCTGACTTGTGAAGGTAGGGCTGCTGTCAGGCAAGTTATTTACCTCTGTGGGGAAGAGCACCTTCCCAAATGATACTGCGTGGGCAGTGGGACAATTCGAGAGACTTGCAGGAGCCTTTAAGCTGGGCTTGTGGGAAGGAGGCACGTAGGATTACATAAGCTATTTCAGCCCAGAAATTCCTCAGGGTTAGGTCGTTATATATACTAATAACTTCCCAGTGACAGTGCCTGGCTGCAGCCTGCACACACACATACCAAAGCAATCGAATATTGACTACTGGAACACTGCGATGTTCTCCAGCAATGACTCACGCTTCAGGGCGAGTGCTCACGCTGCAGACGACTAAGAATTGTGGCTTCAGCCTTCCAAAAATCAAAGCACTGCATTCAGGAAACCCTGTGATCTCTCTGGAGACCCATTTCACAGTGACACCTCTGCAAACCATAGCTATGCATCCCTAGGTGCCCACAGGATGTCGATAGGACACTTGATACTGGCGGTGGGTACCAAGTGACACCAGTGTTATTAAGCTGATCAGAACAGATCAACATAGCTTAAAGTACTGACCACCTAAAAGCAAGGCAAAGTTAGATTAAATCTGATCAAGAGCCTAGCTGGGTTTGTCTGCTTCAGGACTGCCTTAAGCAAAACTTTCCCGCTACATTTTCTAACATGCCCAAGTGATAACAAGTAGGTCAGTATTTGTACTTACTTTTCAGATGCTATTTCAGGAAACAAGCAATAAACAGCCTCCACCTTGCACTGCTGCCAAGAGTTACCCTGCTCAAACAAACTAAACCTCAATAGCTGACAAAAAATAATCAATAGTGTTTTAAGATTAATTGTGAGCTTACAGACCGCGTGGCAAACACAATTCCCCACTAACGTACTGCCACGGAACTCCTGAAGTCCACAGCTCAAAACACAGGCACTAGACTCCGACAAGACCTTCTCTCTTTCGATGGACATGGAGAAGAAACAGAAAAAGAACCAAATACAGCAGGAAGCCCTCAGATATTTTTTAGTCAAATAAGAGCCCCTTTCATAACCTGGGAGTCAGGAACGCAGTTATACAAGCCAAGCTAATGCCAAAATGCCTTTCGACGCAGGCTGTGGCTGGTGTGACTGACGGCACGCGGGCCCTGCCCCGAGCTAACCGCAGAGAGCGCTGGTGGCAGCGGAGCGTGCCCGCGGTGCCACCGACCCTTCCCCTGCCGCCTCCAGACGGGACTGCCTGCTCAGCCACCCCAACTGCTTGTCCCGTGCTCATCGGAACCTTTCCGGCCACCTCAGCGAGTGGAGCCAACTGCAGAACGAGGGTAAAAACTACCCCAAAATCCCCAAATGGAACAGCTTCCAAATCCGCTTTTCAGAAGAGTACTTTGGTTACTGCGTTTCTTATGTTATTTGAGAGGTTAAAGAACATTCCCAAGTAAACAGAAATTGCAAAATGTTTTGTTTTTCACAACTGGTTTTTAAAGTCTCTGTTTGGGGCAGGGGAAAATGACTCGGGGGACGACTATAAATCTTTTCTTGAAATGTGAAGGCCTTCTGCTGACCTGGACACTCTGCACACACCGTCCTAACTCACCCAGACCTGGTGCCTCGTGCCACCCCAAATCCTCCAGAGTAGACACACTATTGGTCTCTTTTTCCTCTTTCTATTTAAATACAGGTCCAAAGCTTGCCAGAAGGAGGGGGCCCAGCACATAACACAGCTCTACAAACCTGGGTGCTGGTCACCTGTGGTTCCACAGCCCCTTTGGCCCCTGAATTAGCCGCGTCACCGGCCGCTTCCAACAGTGCTATGCGCATGTTTCAGGCTTAGTATACAGTATATACAAACATCCAGACAGATGAGAATGGTAAAGCTTCAAGGAAGACAAAGAGTATTGGCTCTGCGCTGCCTTTTCCAAGGAAAAAAACACTTGCAGCTGTATTAGAGCAGTTGTCCCACCCCAATGTGTACGGCATCTTTTTGTTAGCTCCGGGGTAATTCAATTACATAATTCTCCCAGCTCATGCATTTGTAGATATTTACTTTTTTTATAATCAAACACAATAATTATTTTTTTTAAATAACTTTCAGGCAAAGTAGTGAAAGAGATTAGGAAAGAACATACGGGAAAAGTCACTTCTGACCTATGTTTTATCCTTAAAACCCAAAAGTGGATTCAGAATTAAAATGAAAGCACGCTAAGTATATTGTGAAATATTTACAGCTCTTATTGCTGCCTGATTTATGTGTGCCAGAGACCAGATTATTCAGACTGGTTTCACAAGCAATATGTTAGTAAACAGGATTTAGTTTGGTAATTACATTAAACATGTCCATATAAGCTCGGAATTAATTACAAGCAGTATTTTACTGTATTTGATAAAAGCACTAAGAAGCAAGAACTAATGATGGCAAAAAGGTCTTCTCTCATTTTCAATAAAGCTTTCCATGTGAAAAATCTGTCAACGTGAAGAAGTTACTGCTTGTAATGAAGACCAGGCTTTAGTTCAGTAATATGTTTACATGTTCTATTCCAGAAGAAAAAACCCCAGACAATTGAATTATCCTCCTCAAAGCCCGCAGTTGGCAAACACACGATTGCTCTGGGCACGCTACTGATGTCAGCTCCTTCAGCTTGGGAGGACAAAGCAATGAAGTCAGCCTCGTGACACACTGCTAACGCTGAGGCAGGGCGCTGAGAGCGAGCCAGCCCTCCAGAAGCGAGGGCAGGGGTTTGCCAGTAGGTATGTCTGCTCACACCAGGCCTTCAAGCTCTGCTCCTCTCAGCGCTGGCACAAGGTTTCACTGATGGATGGATGGATGGATGGATGGATGGATGGATGGATGGATACCAGCGAAGAGGAGGAGGAGCAGGTGAGGGTAACACTGCAGTGTCCTTAGGGAACATGGCAGTGAGCGACTAATTAACCCTCTGGTTCCAGCTCTCACGTGAAGTTAGGAAGCCAGCCTCTGCCTGGCTCCCCAACGGCTCTACAGCACAAGATCTCCTTTCAAAGCAGACTTCAAAGTGACTTTTCAGAACCAGACCATGGTTCAATGGGTCCCAAGACCGCAGCACTAGGGCCCCAGTCTGGCGGTCTCTTGAGAAACAAGTTCATCACCTGCCACAATTCTCTTTACCAAACACGTGCCACTTTTTCACCCTACTCCTCAACCCTCTTTTCGATAGACTGAGATGGGGGGGATGCTATTTGCTGCACCAATGGTTAACTAGAATTTAAGGCCACGGGCATACACACACTATGTTGACAAGTTTAAGTGTTTTCCCCCTGCTGCAATGAGACATGTTTCCTAAAGAGCCAGCAAAGAACCATTTTTTCCCATGGCAGCCCAGTGCTCCACATGAGAAAGCTTCTTACTGACTTCAATAGAAACTTTTCTTGAGCAAGGCCATAATGTATTTAACGATGAAGAACCAAGCAGGGAAGCAGCTCTGTGGTCATCCTGTGTTACAGAAGCTCGTACACTAGATTTGTTAATCTAGCTTTAATTCAGAAACCTGATATCTGTTTTTCTTGTAACCTTTTTTTTGGGGGGGGGTTTTGTTAATGCAACCAGCTGGCAAACTCAGCTTGATTACAATCCTCCCTGCTTCCATGTGAACTCTTCCTTTTACTACTATCAGATGACATTTGCTTTCCTTAATGTACATAGTTTTAGAAAAAAATTACAGAAGTGCTATTGCTGCATTACACGAGAAATTCCAACGTACATTTAGCTGACATAGCATCAGCTGCTGTTTAAACTGGGCTTAGCTAATGGACTTTTAATGTCAGCGGGGTTACGTGCAGTTACTGGCTATTAGCGGGAATGGGCCCTTGCTATAAAAATCACTTTTCCTCAAGTGTGTTGTTTGAACATTCCTCCCTCTGATTTAGTGACTGTCACCAAATACAAAACAAACGCAAGGACGCTGGAATCTGCTCTTATCTTTAAAACCAACTTAACCTCAGCCCAGCCTCCATCAGAGAAATATGTGCTCTGCACTGGTACTAGTGGATCTAAAACTTTAAAGGCAAAAGACTGAATTTCCCTTGACTTCCTTTGGCGAGCAAATCCCAAGCAATCCAGCGAAACTAATCAGAGAGAAAGCAAAATTTGATTGAGGTACTGCCATCAGTTGATTTCCCTAAGAAAAAGGATCTTTGCAACGAAACCAGGCACTCATAAAATAAACTCATCAGTGAAACGTAGCAGATGAATAGTCCACGCAACGTCACTTTCTCATTTTAATTCAGTTTTCTTTGCAAATGTTTCTCAAAAATGCAAATTTGAGCCTTTCCTTTCAAGACTGCAACATGATAAAAATGTTTATAAAGCAAGTAAATTAGGACTTGTTGTCATTAAAGATTTGGAAGGTTTTCTCTAATAGCTAAGTTTACTACAAAGAATTACTATATTAACATTTAGGGAAAAAAAAATAAATATATACACATATCTACACAGAAATAGTTCAGGACAAGCAAAGGACAAAAGTTAGCAGGAGCTGAACAGTTTTGCCTTTTCCAGTGCTCGGGCAAGCCATATGGCCCTTCTCATTCTACTGTCCAAACCAGGATAACAACCACTTTTGTGACCAGCTACCAGGTTGCATTTTTAACTCCAGCCTTCAAAGCCTTCGATGCTTTTAGTAGCGGAGGTCTCCAGTGCAGAACTGACTGACTGTGGAGGCAGGAAAAGGCCACGCGTTCTGTGTGTAACAGCTATTTATGTGGGGATCTGCCTGCAGTTGGTGGCATTTGGCTGTTAGTGTTCTTATCTGAAATAATGTGACAAAACCCAGGAGGAAAAACCATCTACCTGGAAGAATCTCGGCAATACATTTTCAAGTGACACATCGTTTTAATCTCTCTACGGCACAAAGTGACATTGCTCCACAGAAGGGAAATGGAAAGCCAGAAAATTATTCAAATCATTCAGCTTACAACAAACAACCCCAAACCAACCCAAAAAAACTTGCCAGAAAAAAAAGAGTGAGTTCAAGGTCTGTCCACCCTCGAGTGCCACTCTACCTTGTTGATGTGTTTTTAACTCAGATCAGCTTCTGACACGTGCTGGCTTTGAAATGGATGGAGCTCTGCTTGGCCGTGGTCATAACCTGGCCTCGTACAGTGTCATTCTATCCCTGCTATAAGCACGAGGGATTTAGAAAGCCACAAGGGAACTGATGGTAAACTGACACGTCCCAGTCCTGAACTTCCTAGCTACAAACTTTCTCCTTACTTAGGAACTAAGAAGTTAGGAACTTCCTATTTGGTCCAGCACAGCTATTTCACAGGAGGAACAGAAGGGAAACCAGCACTCGCACTTTGCCAGCAGAGACCTGCTGAGTTTTATCTGAGCAAGCGACTGAAAAAGTTACCCACACCTTCAGAAACTGGTGAGGAAGCCCCTAAAGCTATGTTTGCAACGTCTGCATGAAAGGAATTTGTAATGGGGATGATGACTTGCCAAAAGACTAGTGCAGCTTTGGGGCCAAAGAGCTTAGAGCAAGGAACACTTGTAGTTCAGGAGCCAGCTCAGCTAGGTGTTCAGTGAACGGCACTGGCACGAGGACACACCATTGATTACAGTCCCAGCCCTTAGCTGGGCAGATTTTGAGTTTCCATAATCAACTCTGATTGTCAGATCCAAAGTGACTGGAGTTTCACAGGGGAACTTTTATCTCCTCCTAAGTTGAAACCACCACGGAGTATCATCCTAGTCCTAAAAGAAAGGCTTGAGCAGCAGAGGTTTCTCTGTAGTCCCATCTGAGTGCAGACGACCAAAGATGTCAGCGTGGACCCCTCACAGGTACCCTGGTTGTTCCCCCTCGTCACGGCCTCTCATCTGTGCACGTGTAGAGCTGCGGAGGGACCGGGCGGACACGCCAAGTTGTGGATGCTGGAGGGGAAGGTGAAAGGAAGGGATACCCCTGCTAACTGTGAGCAGCTGGCAAAGCTAGGAGAAAACGACTTCAGAGTGTGGCAGCGTGCATGTCTGTACTCTGAACCGCTCCTGGTAACCACCCGTGCTGGGGTCACTCTGAACCGCTCCTGGTAACCACCCGTGCTGGGGTCAGTGTCGGTAAATCCAGTGCACGGGAGAACAGAACTGGTCTCGCTTGCCACTCTGTTCCACTCCTTCCTCATTCGGTACCACTGACCTGCAATTAACCTCATTCAGTGAGACTAGATTATTATTTTTGCTCACTAGGTAAACTTTCCAGTATAAACACGGATGTTGGGACCGGGTAAGACAAGCAATGTATTTAAACAATAAATAAATACTCCGTATCGTAAGAGTGCAGCGATTCATGTTCCAGACATTATTGTAGCAAACTTTAGCTCTCCGAGAAGCTCTGAATTATCCTCTGGTGATCACTTTTCACCGGCTGATGTGAAATGCACTAAATTCAAGCCTGGGGAGCAACCATTGGTTCAGACAAGTTTCCAAACCAGCTGCAATAGAGTCAACCTCTTTTGACAGATGATTCAAGGCTTACTTGCACATTTCCTTCTATCTAGCTGATGAAATCCAAGATTTCTCAAACAATCGCATTCAGCACTCGGGGGACCAAAAAGAAAACCTCAAGCTTTCCTTTTTCTCAAAGGATACACTGTTAATTCACAGAGCTTAACATTTCAACCTCTCACTCAATACGGGACTAAGAAATAAAGCTACTTTACTTCTTGAAAATAACTAAAAAGAGACTGGCAGGAGCTACCTCACAAGAAAATGCTGAGCTGTTGCCAGGCCAGTAAAACCCATCCGAGCTCCTCTGCATTGTTGTTGATAATGTTACCTTGACAAGAGGAAAAAAAGATACTGAATTAATTGCCTAGGCAACGTCATAGCTTTTATGACTCGTAAGGCAACACGGTCTTTTGGAGCATAAGTCATTCATTCAGATGAATGGAGTTGAATAAGATATTCCTCAATTGCAGATTAAACCGCAGTGAAACAAAACAACTCAAGGAAGTGATCCTTATTCCATTTACAACAGTGATTTAGTCATCTGCTGGATCTGCTCTTGCTCCTTCCAAATGTGGGATAACGCTGTGGATTTCACCGGGCGAAGCAAATCCTCCCAAGCCACCTGGCACCCTAAAGGCAGAGCTCCCAGGCAGCTCTGAGCAACAGCACGTGCGTTTCGACCTCTGCCTTTTACACGTGCCTCTAGGTAGCAGCAGGGATAAAGAAACCCTTAGTGAGACCCAACAAATTTGATATTGGAAGGGCACCCGAGGGCCTTTAAGGCAGCATTCCTTCTGCAGCACCCATCTTTGGGACCGTCAGACAAGAAGGAGGATGGACTGGAAGCACCAGACTCTTGGGTGCTCAGAAGCCTTGAGTTCACATTTTGGCTTCCTCACACACTTGCTCTGCACCCTTAGACAATTCCCCTCCTATCTCTCCGCCAAAGGGAGACAAATACAACTGTCCTCCCAGCACAGCAAGACGGATTAAAGCCTAAACAGCTAACGCATTGTGACAAACAAGAACCTCCCCTTGTCTCTGGCAGTGCCAACGTGGAGCAAAGCAAGCGCAGAGGTGCCCCAGGGGAGGCATCACCGAGACAAGCACGCACAGCTTTCTGGCTGCCTCTTCCTGCCCTGCCCGTGTAGCACTCACAAGGAAGGCAAGTGAGAGTCTGAGGAGGTGCTGATGCCCTGCAGCGCAGGGGACAGCCCTGCCTTGATGGCATTATCACACATCATACCAGCAGCGCTCTTCTATGGGGATGGCAGAGACACTCACCTAAATCCAGCACCACCTGCCCTTCCCTGGTGGCATTAAGGGCACGTGTGGCACTACTGAGAATCTGGGTCTCCACCTCAATCTGCATCACAGTAAAACCAACGTAATTAAAAAAGAAAAAAAAAAGGAAAAAGAGTAAGCCCTAGAAAATGCTGTAAATAGATGCCTTCATGAGTGCTTCACGAGGACTGTAAGATGAATTTAACAGTGGGGCTTTTCACTAGACCGGGTAGAATATATTAAAAAATGGCAATGGAAAACTGGTATTGAGGAAAGACTTTACTTTTTCACTTTGACTGAACACCTAACAGAGTCTCAGAAAGCGTAAGTAGGAAGAGTTTGACCAGTAAGGTAAACAGTTGGGGCTTTAATGACCTTTTCACTCGAGTGACTGAATTTTCCTGGTTTTGATTAAGGTTTTCTTTGGGATTGTTTTCAGCCTCCTCCCAGCAAATAAACAAAAAGGACTTTTTTTCGTTTGTTTGTTCCTCAAAAAAAATTCCGCGTTGATAAGAAGGAAACTTTTCAGTGAAACTACTTTTGCATGAAGTTTTTCTTCCCCAGCCCAAACTTTTAGATAATAACGTGCCAGGCTATAAAGGGACTCCCCAAGTCCCAGCATTTGATGAACTGGGAGGAAATCCCATGTTTCCTGCTGAACGTACGTGTGATCTGGGATGGAGCTATAAAAGCAAACAGGAAGCTGTTCCAGTGATGACTACCTAGGGGGAAAAGCTGTGTGCAAGCATCTCGGAGGTTCCTGAAAGCTGGGAAAACCTCTGGCAGCTCTCGAGTTGCTCTGAGCCACTGCACCTTAGTTGTGCACGTAGCGTGCAGGAGCAGAGCCAGCCTCAGGGAAAGCAACTGGAACACAAGTACAGTTTGGGGTCTTCTGCTGCCATCCCACAGCTTTCAGTCAGTTTTGTGTCTCATCTTTACCCAGGAAAGACAAATCTAAATATGAACCCCACATCTGATGCTCTGCAAAACGTTTAAGCAGACCTGCCACTGAAACGACGACGATAGTGAATAAACTGCCTCCCTGTCACACTGCTGGAGCTTGGGGTCCCCATTAAATGAAACACAGGGAAACAAAGTGAGAGCAAAAAAAGGGGGGGGGGGGGGTTGTTGTTCCCCTTTTTTCGACCTGTCTTTAT
>WTSP01006116.1:15402-43190 GCA_025331215.1 Actenoides lindsayi
ACCGGGTTCAGGAACACACAGACCGGGATCGAAGGCAGAATGGACAGAGGCCTCCTTGGGTGCTCCGAGGAAGGAACAGAAAGAGGACCTGAGCGAAACCAAGCAGAGCTGGAAAAGTGGACCAAGAGGGGAGAAGAACCACAGACTTTCCAGAACCCTCAGCTTTATGATGAATATGCTGTAAATGGGCTGGAATCCCTCATTGGTCAGTTTGAGGTCACCTGTCCTCTCCTCTCCTCCCTGCAGTGCAGCCTTTCACTTTCTGCACCCCCAATGTGGTACACATGATCCAGCAGTGGCCTTGGTCTGCACACCAATCCTTGGTAGTAACTGCTGGTCATGCAGATTGGGAGTGATGAAATTATGGGAAGGAGTATAAGAGCAATTTAAAAAGACTTCAGGTCCTTGGAGAGATTGCTTGAAGGCTCAAGCACAGGCTGTGTTGTCCACAGTCCCTCTACTGACAGGGAGGGATGCTATAGGAAAAAGGAAAACCCATGAGATTAACACATGGCTTGAGGGTTGGTGCCACAGACAGAGCCTTGGTTTCTTTAACCATGGGGAGGTTTTCATGGCACCGGGTCTATTGAAGACAGATGGGGTTCATCTGTCCAACAAGGGGAAAAGAATCCTTGCAAGTGAGTTGGCTGGGCTCACTGACAAGGCTTTAAACTAGTTTTGAAGGGGGACAGGATTGTTACTGATTTTGTCAGTGAGAACCCTGGGTGTAGTAACCCAAAGCTGGTGGGGCAGCATATATGTGTCTTGGATGGCCAGAGGGTCCACCACCCCTGAAGGTTGAAAACTATATACTTGACGCCCTCCCTGAAATGGTTATATACCAATGCCCACTGCATGGAGGAGCTGGAGGCCATCGTGCAGCAGGAAAACTATGATATAGCTGCCTTTATGGAAACCTGGTGGGATAGCTCACATGAATGGAGTGCTGGGATCAAGGGCTACCAACTTTTCAGAAGGGATAGATGAGGAAGAAGAGGTGGAGTGGCATATGAATGCCTGCAAATGAATGCGGGTGATGATAGCATTGAGTCTCTGTGGGTAAGAATCAGAGGGAAGGCCAACAGGGCTGATATGGTGGTGGGAATCTGTTACAGACCACCCAATCAGGATAAAGACACAGATAAAATATTTTATATGAAGTTAGGAGAGATTTCAAGATCACTACCACTTGTTCTCATGTGAGACTTCAACCTCCAGGATGTCTGTTGGAGGTACAATACAGCAGAGAGAGAACAGGTTCCTGGACTATGTGGGAGATAACTTCTTGACGCAGTTGGTAGGGGATCCAACCAGGGAAGGTGCCCTCCTTGACCTACTGCTAGTGAACAGAGGAGGACTTGTTGAAGAAGTCACTGTTGGAGGTTGGCTGGGGAATAGTGATCATGAAATGATAGAGATTTCAATTCTTGGGGAAGTTAGGAGGGGGGTTGGTGAAACCTCCACCTTGGACTTTCGGAGGGCTGACTTTGGTCTGTTCAGGATGCTGGTTTGGAGAGTCCCTTGGGAAGCAGTCCTCAAAAACAAAGGGGCCCAGGAAGGTTGGGCTTACTTTAAGAATGAAGTTAAGAAGGCTCAAGAGGAGGTTGTCCCTATATGCCAGAAAACGAGCTGGTGGGGAAGAAGACCAGGCTGGTTTAGCAGGAACTCAGAAATAAAAAAAAGTGTATCAACTTTGGATAAAGGGTCAAGTGCATCAGGAAGCTTTTAAGGCTATTGTAGGTGATGTAGGAAGAGAATTAGAGATTGAAAAGCTCAGTTAGAACTTAATCTGGCCATCTCTGTTACGGATAATAAAAAAAGCTTTTAAAAATACATTAATAACAAAAGGAGGGTCAGGGAAAAATCTCCACTCCTTATTGGATGAGGTGGGGAACATAATAATGGAAGATAAGAAGAAGGCTGAGGTGCTTAACACCCTCTTTGCCTTGTTCTTTAACAAAAAAGACTGGGTATCTTCAGGACAACTGGGCTCCTGAATTGGTAGGCGGGGATGGGGAGCAGAATACCCCTCCTGTGATCCAGGAGGAAGTAGTTAGCTACCTGTTGTCCCAACAAGTCCACCGGTCCAAATGGGATTCATCCTAGGGTGCTGAGGGAGCTGTCGGAAGAACTAGCTAAGTCTCTCTCCGTCATTTATCATTGGTCCTGGCTAACTGGGGAGCTCCCAGATGACTGGAGGTTGGCCAGTGTGACTCCCATCCATAAGAATGGCCGGAAGGAGAAGCCAGGGAACTATAGGCCTGTCAGCCTGACTTTGGTGCCTGGCAAGATTATGGAACAGATCATCCTGGGTGCCATCAAACAACATACAGAAGACAATCAGGGGATCAGGTCTAGCCAACATGGGTTTAGGAAAGGAAGGTCCTGCCTGACCAACCTCAAATCCCTCTATGACTAGGTGACCTGCCTAGTGGATGAGGTGAAGGCCATGGATGTGGTTTACCTTGACTTCAGCAAAGCCTTTGACACAGTCTCCCACAGCATCCTCCTGGAAAAGCTGGCAGTCCAGGGCTTGGACGGGTGCACCCTTTGCTGGGTTAAAAACTGGTTGGATGGCTGGGCCCAGAGGGTGGTGGTGAATGGTGCTGCATTCAGTTGGCATCTGGTGACCAGTGGTGTACCCCAGGGATCAGTACTGGGCCCAGTCCTATTCTATATCTTTATTGATGAACTGGATGTGGGGAGTCTACCCTGGGTAAATTTGTGGATGACACCAAACTGGGAGGGAGTATTGATCTGCCGGAGGGTAGGAAGACGCTGCAGAGGGACCTGGACAGGCTGGGTCAATGGGCCGAGGCCAACGGTATGAAGTTCAACAGACTCAGAGGTCTTTTCCAGCCTCAGTAATTCTGTGATGCCAAATTTCCCTCTGAAGATTTGAATGGAATCTGTTAATGAGATAGATAGGTGTCTTTCAAATCATGTTTTAATATTTGAAAACAAATGTGGCCCTAAACACCACAGCATATCATCACTGTATTAGAGTGGGGCTGTTAATAAGAAATTATTTATTTTTTTTAGTACTTTGTTGTGTGTTTTGGGGAGGGGGGTTGTGTTTTTGTTGGGGTTTTTTGTTGGTTTTGATTTTGGTGTGGTTTTTTTTTCTGGTTTGGTTTGGGGTTTTGTTGTCTGCTTTCTGTTGTTTATTCTTGTGGTTTTTTTGTTGTTGCTTTTTTATGGTTTGTTTTTTTTTTTTTGGTTGGTTTGTTTTGTTGGGGTTTTTTGTTTGTTGTTGTTTTGGTTTTTTTTATCTCTTACATATTTATTACCTCTGGCTTGGATACTAAAAATACACTGTTAGGCTAAGCAGTATAGATTTTAACAGATTCTGTGTTTTCAGCTCCAGGACAACTAGTTAAGACTGTTACAGTTCCCTTTTGAAGTAATGGCTGCTGAAAGCATGTCTTCTGCAAGAGTGATGTCATGGGGATGTTTTGCTGTATAGGTCTGCTGGACGTTTTGCAAATGATTTTCTTTCATACCTGTTTTGTAAAGCATCCTTTGTGTGACTAAATAACCTGACAACTTGTTTATTGGATTCTAGGCTTCTGAAATACAGGGAATTTATAAGAAAGCCAATAAATGCTGCTTGTATATACTGACAGTTTTTCACTGCCAAAGGGTTGTGCACTTAGCTGCTTCTGTGGACTCAGCTCATTGCACTCGTCTTAAGCGTACCCTGAGTAGTAACCTCATTAATCTCTCCCTTTCTTCAGGCCCTCACTGCAGCCATCCTGTCTCCTTTCTCCATATCAAAATCTCCATGCTTGCCTCCCTCTGTGCTGAGGGATCACTGTGGTTCAACCTCCTTTTTCCTTCTACCATTATTCCTGTCCTTCTGCATGGAAGGAGAGGTTCTTTAAATAGATGCCAAATTCTTCTGGGGGTAGCAGGTTATACACTGAAAAATGCCAACGTTTGAGAGTGACATCTTTGAGATGCAGATCATCTTTGTTCAGGCAGATAAATAATATAAGGCTTCTGATGGGAAGGCATCAGATAATTAAAAATGAATAGTTTTGATTTGGACTTGCATTGTAAAGACTGTAAATTCCATTCTCTTATCATGAAATCTGTATACAGGAGAAAGAAGATAGGTAAACATTATACCTGTGACTTCCACTGCTAATGAAAATTACCAAGGACTCTCTAATTCCTGTTAGCATCATTTGGAAGTGCAGTCTGTGGGAATGGCCGTTGCTGATAACGTCATGCTCAGTGGAAGTGCTCTATCATCTCAAGTGGGAAATGAGCACGGATGGGTATGCTGTCACAGTTTCACAATAAAAAAGCTACTTTATGAATTTTCTTCTTCAGATCTCAGTGCTGATTCCTCTTCTGGAAAAAAGAGAGTTGCTGATTCCTGGTCGTGGTGACTGTTTAAAAGTAGCATCGGGATTCCAGTTTTTTGCAACCAGGAGGTAGGCTTGTAAAGCTAAATGAGGTTAAGAGCATGAATATTCTATTTTCAAGTCAAAGACACAAATGCAAGTTACTTGGGCAGGAGTATTTTAGCAGTTTCCAATGAACAAGAAATAGAAGCCGTAGAAGTTGTGAAAGGAATTTTTTCACTTTAGAGCAGCCTTGTATTAATACAGGGTGAATCCAGTCTTTGTACAGAAAGGTCACCTTAATAAAAGGCTGAAGGAATGAAATTTGCAGGGGGGAACTCTACAAAACCAGCCCCTCACCAGAACAAAATAATGGTTTCAGCAATTACTGTGTGAAGAAGGTTTATGATTGGTATTTACACAGTTTCCTAGCTTGGTAGTTTTGACAGCAAAGATCTTAGCTTTGCTGATCTTGGGGTGGTTGGTAGTGTGACTACTGAATAATTTGTTTCTGGGTTTTGTTTGTTTTTTTTTTTTTAGTTGTACCTTCTAGAGCCATTTTACATATGTGTTCCCTGGAAGGTTTGTTTTTTTTAAGAGTGTAAAGAATAGCATTAACTGAATCCAGCATCTATAATAAGATAAAGTTATTTTATTTGGGAGTCACAACAAAAGAAATAGAGGGGAAAATTTTTCTGAAGAAAATCTGATTTGAAAAAGTCTTGTGTCAATATAGACATTTGTAATGTTTCAAACCAGAAAAAGTTTTAAGGGGCTTTACCTGATGGTTTCACTGTAGTAATGCTCATGCTTAAATGCCAAAGTGTTGTCTTGTATATTAAGACATAATACTGTATCAAGATTAAAGGTTGGCGTATCCAGAAGGTGAATGGCTTTAAAATGTTTTCTAGTTTACTTCAAACCCATTAGCAGATTTTCCTGCTTTTGTCTTCCTTCCATGTACTTGTTCTTTTGTTTAATTTATCTGTCTATATATTTATTTATTTTTCCTCTGGAATTGAGTCCTGTGGATTCAACTGTCTTCTGGTTGCCTTATCTTCTAAGATTTTCTTCTTCTGTGCTCTTGGTCAACAGTTTGTGTAACAGCAAATTACAGTTTCTATTGGACTAGTTCTATCAGATTCAATAAATCTGTCTCAGTTTTCAGCTGTGGGATATTATTTTAAAAAGACGAAACAGAATACTAAAAACCAGGCTGTACAAAAAACACCAGAAAACAAAAACCAGACCACAAACTCAGTATCTAATTATTTGCATGTGCAAGGCTACTTCCACGGTGGCTGTAACACATGGCTGCATAGTTATTTGTGCAGTACAAAAGAAACCAAACCAAATCAAAACCAACACAACCCACCCCCCCAGAAAACCCCATGTAACAAAATATACGATGGAAAAGATTATTTTTCCTCATTCTTCAGGCTCATAATCAGGAAGGACTGGAGGGGATGGGGACTGGAGATGCTTTTCCTGCATCTTTGCAATAAAGCACAGACCTGTTAGAATCTGTGGCAGATACTTCCTAGACCACTTCTGTGAGGCTCCTCTCTTTACAAAGGATTCTGCATGTTGCTTCTGATAGACTTAACTTATTGTCAGTTGTTTTTCTGCAAGTGTCTCTAAGAAGATTTTGTACTAAAGGGGAAAAACACTGTGATAAAAGAACAGGTAACTTGAAAAGCAGAGATAGGCAGGGTAGGGTATGTGACAGTACAGTGACAAACAGCGGGTGATATGTGCATGCGAGTTGTGCTGTAGCAGCAGTATGTAACAAGCTCTTTGCACAGGAATGCACTCAGAATGTTGAATTCTTCAGCAAGACACAATATGTCATGTTTCTTCATGTTTTGATTTAGAATATTCACTTGTGGCAGAGGTTGGTACAGGCAGCAAAGCAGCCACGCTACTCTTTTGGACAAATACTGGACCAAAATACATCTGGATAACATGAGCAAAGGAGAACTCAAGGAGGTATGGTGTGTCATGCTGTATTGTGGCATGTGAATTATTGTTTCAATTAAGGGTAATAAGTGTTTTTCGATAACAAAGTTTGATCCTTATTTCTATCTCCAAGTTCCACAGTTATACCCTTACCATTTCAGATTTATCCTGCCAATTTTGAAGTAAATGGGCAGGAAGTATCAGGAAAACTTGAAGCGAGTTGGACAGATTCCTTGAACTTGCCTTGGCAAACACAGTTCCACTTTGAATGAGTCTAAGAATCAAATTACTTAAATGTTTTGTAGTCTGCAGAGATTTAAAAACAGAGGAAACAAAGGGAAAAAAAAAACCAAACCCTGATCTTACTCTAATCCTGAATTCTAAGCTTTGAGATGAAAAAAATAGCTTGTCTGTTATCAATTAAAACAAATCCCTATTTCTATAGACATCTTTTGTTCACATTCCTAGGGAATGTTTGCTTTGTGTAGTCCTTCAAAAAGTTAAAGATGCCCAGAAATAGAAAATAGAAATCTCTAGAGAATGTCCTTGTGATACAGAGCTCAGAATAGGATCTGATTTTAAAAGAGCTTTACCTAAGGGAAAAGGGGGCAAATAGTCTCTAGCAGAAGAATTGAGGAGAAAGTTCTGGATTTTCTAGAACAATGAAAAGAGGGGTTTTTTTTCAGTAGGATTCATTCACTCCTGGGGACTCATCCAGCAGCCAACACAGTTATGGGTGACCTTAAATATCTCTGTGCTTTTCCATTTTGCCATTTGTCAGCTAACCATTAGGAATGGGACAAGAGCAGCACTTCCTGCTTGTACGTTTTGTTGGAGGGGAAGCATGTAGATGCATGGGGAGCAGACTGTTTGCTGGAGATAGAAGTGCTCATGTGCTGTAGCTGCTTCTGGTACAAATAGGTCCACGTGGACAGAAATTCTAGGAAGCTCACATTTGCAGTCTTAAAAAAAGGTTATCTAACGGAACTGATGTTGAAGATAACCTCCATAAAGGTCCAATATTCAAGCAAAACTTGGCTGTCAAAACCTTAAGAAAAAAGGAAGCTTCAGTGTTGTGTTGCTTACCACTAGGTTCTTTCTGTTCTTTTTTTGTAACTCTGTAGCTCAGGTCACAAAAATAAATAAATCAAGCAGTGTATAAGATTATGTGGTAGTAGAAGAAGCAGTGGTGGTGGAGAACACCCCCGTGCTTGCCTTGAAAACAGACTCATGTTCTTCTGGTTAATCTTAGAAGTTAAGTCTGGCAGGGTAGTACCAGTGTTCCTGGCTTGTACCTCTGAAAAACTTATTTTGGGAAGCAAAAATTTTGGTTGTCAAGCTTTAGTGGAGAGAACTGAGCTGGAAGAAAATTAAGGAAATAAAATTAGCCCTTTAACATTTCTTTGTCAGTATGGTGAGTAGATAACTTGAAAACTCAAAAAAAAAAAATCGGTCATAAAAAGGACAGGAGGTAGGAACTTTTGTTATCAGTTGTAAAGTTGTATGTCATGATTTGAGTTTAGACACGGTTGAGCGTGCCTTTTGTTCTTCCTTTTGATATTTGTGCAAAGGTATTAAATGAATTGGAGTAGAGTTGAGTTGGCAAAACTCACTTCTGGCATGCAAATTGATATCATACAACTCACAATAACTTGGGATTTTCTTCAGATGAGAGCTTGCAAGAGGATGGTTTTGTGCAGCTTGCTAGCTTGAGTATCTGTTGCAGTGTGTCCTACTAAAATTTGGTGGGATGGTGGATTCTTTCTGATGCTAAATGCTTTTTGGTGTGTTTTGTTTGACTTTTTTTTTTTCTCTTAACCCCAGGTTCTTCAAAGGAGATACCCCAACCTTGCTCTTGTAACTGATCACTTGCTAGATATTTACATTCACCTGACAGGAGACAAGTATCAGGTGTCAGAAAACAGTGCTTCTGGCTCCGGGTGCATACCAGAAGAATCATCAGAAGCAAGATCAGAAAATAAGAAGCCAAATCTGGAAGGACGAGAACTGTCTCTAAGGTTCTCTTTCCTTACATGTTTATTAGAAGAATATTTAGTTGACTAGCTGCAGAGTTCAGAAGAAGGGTTTATCTTTGTTAGTTTTCTTATTTTGTTTTTTAAATAGTGATAAAGTTTGAATGATTAAAGTGGAATTTCATAAAAAGTGGGAAAATCTGGTTTTTATTTTAAAATAATGATTAATATATCCTTTTAAAAGAAAATCTCTATCCGAATTATATAGGACTTCATGTTCACACTTTTTTTTTTCTTTCTTTCTTCTTTTTTAGGAAAAAGTGTAGGGTTTGTTATATGTGGTGCCAAGTAGCCATCTGGATTACTTTTCGATTCATTTTAGAATGTATCAGTTCTAGCTAAGAATTGAAATGTACTGTATAATGTTCTCACAATAGCTAGTAGATAACTTTTTCAGCAACTGTGTATATTTGCTTATCTAGATAATTTCCTATTAGACACTCAAGACACTCAGATGATTGAAAAGAACCAGACCTGTAGCGTACTATCAGTTTCAGAATTTTTATGATGTAATGCAGTTTGATGTTTAATTATTTCTTTCTCTCATACCAAATCACTTCCACTCCTGCGATTTCTGTAACCAGTAGTGCTTTGTGAATCAGTCAGTAAATACGAGATGTGGGTAGTACCTAATATTTTTATTGTGCATAAGAATGTCACTAATTTTAAAACAGCATTTGCTTTTCTAGAATTAGTTGTTTCCTTTTCTTGCATTTCAGAATATTTTGTTGCTGATAAGGAATCAGTATCTGGAAAAAATAGCTGTGGTGTTTTTTTTTTAATATAGCTTTCTGGGTGAAAAACTTGCTGCTCTTCATTTTTTCATAATGATTTTATGGTTTAATGGAGTATGTATTACCTGTTTATAAGGAACATATCTGAAAGCAACAGTGTTGATCTTCAGGTGCTCAGCTACTCTTTAGAATTAGCATCCTACTTATTTGTCTCTTCCTGTACACAACTTACACAACTACTAGACCTGCAGTTCCCAGAAGATGTAGAGACCTAAGATGTAAGAAAGTTCTGTGCATTTTGGCTTAATTGTACCAAATCTTTTTGTTTTTATTTTTAGAGACTTGCTGAATTGGTGCAGCAGGATTGCTTGCAATTTCGACAGTAATTCTTCAACCACAGCAGTGAATATTTTTCAGGAGGTGCGGTAAGACTTGATCCAGAAATTGCTTACCCAGATTCTATCATTGTCTCACAAATCTTAAAATACTCTGTTTGGGAATGAGAGGTGGGAATGTACGTTTAGTTTTATATGAAGCAATTGAGCTGTGGTTAGAATGTTTGTGATTTGTTTATCGGAGGCTTTCTGTACTACTAGGAAGGTTGTTTGCAGTAGTGTGCTGGAAGCCAATCCAGATTTCCTGTTCTCATACAAACAGCATCCTGCAACGTAATTTTAACTGATAAGAGCTGGGATTGCCTATGACTGAGAGTAAAAGTTTTAAGATCTTTCCTTGTAATATGTGACTTCTTTCATACTTGCCTATGAATCAGTTTATATTCCAAACTTGGAATTTTTCAGGTGTGCATCAGTCAGAGGTAGTTTTAAGATGTGAGATTTTACAATGTTACTTCTGTCTTCGTTTTGGTCCGTTCATCTAAAAATAGCTTTTGTGACTGGGCATTGAGAAGTTTTTCCTTTCAGTAGAAGCCCACTACGCTACAGAGTTTAGAAGTTTATATTACATCCTTTTGAACTCCATTGTTTGGCTTGATCTGTGGACAGTGAAATAATTCTATTTACCATGTCTGGATTGGATTCAGGCTCATGTAAATTTAGATGGTGCTTGTCATACTTATAAAAAATCTCTACTGAAGAAGTTGATTTGTTTTCCCCTCGACAGGCATTGGACTGTTTCACAGCTATGCTGTCCAACCAAGGGAGCAGACAGAAAATGGCAAAAGTTATTGGAAGTAAACTAAACATTTCCAAGAAAAAGGTGTGTTGAGCTATAACTAACATGATGTTTATTGTTAATATTATATAATTTGCAATTTTTAAAGTGATTCAGTGTGTTCAGTTATTTTTCTTGAAAATGACACCCTTTTCTCTGTCCCAAACACTCTTTTTTGCTCTCTGTACTATCCTGGGAGCTACATTTTTCTCCTGTTTTATTTTCAGCTGTAGTTTTTTCTCTGAAAGTGTCAATGAAACTGTTCCAGAGCAGATTGCAAATGGTTTCATCATTCAAAAGAAGGACCACACAGCTGGAACAGCACAATTGCCTAAGCTTATGATACTGTTAGATGCACAGAGTAGTGAAGAATGTGTTTTTTCACTGATCGTTACAGTAAACTTCAATCACTTAGGTCAGGGAGAAACATAATCTTCCTCACTACTTGTTCTTTAATTATTTATTCCAAAATCAAGTATCTCTACAAAGCCTAGTAACTTTATATTAATAGCATGTGGTATAAATGGCTGAGTTAAACTAAATCATCATTTTGCCAGCTATTTCTCACTATAGAAGTTTGATTGCAAAACAAAAATTCCCTCTTTTGTTACTTTGAGATGGAAAAACTTGGTAGCTGGGTGGACATGTGGATCCCTGAGACTTCTGTGGATTTTTCTGTTTGTCCTTCTTCCTTTCCATTAATTCAATACAGGGATGTATTATCCTCTGCCAACGTCAAAACGCTCTTGATCTCACAGCAATAGTCGCCAAGGGTTTCTTGAGAGTGGTTGGTTATTTATTATTAAAGATAACTGTTCCCAGGTCCAACTTTATGTAGTTGAACTAAGTTGGAAGTAGCCAAAGTCGAAATACAATGGCATAGACCCATTAATAAGTTATTAAATGGAAAGATGTTGTTTGTACAGACAACAGTATGTCTGAGGTCCTTCAGTATTTTGGATGATGAGTTTGTAAAACCTGAAAAATATTGAATAATATGAAAAATTAATTAATATGAAAAATTAGCTTACCACAAAGTAATACTGGTTGCACAGCATGGGTGTTCTGTGTGTGATGTTGTAGGCAACATTAGTATTGCAAATATTGATGCTTTCTTCCCAGGTGGAGTTCTTTTGTGAACTATATAAACCGGAAATTCTAATACGGGAACAAGAAGTCTCTGTTGGAAGAGTGCATCTTGTGAAGAAACAAACTCAGGCTCTCACTGTACAAAGGTAGAATATCTTGTAATTTCCATGTGAACTAAGTATTTTGCAGTGGGATAGAACAGAATCATTTTTGGTTGGAAGACAACTTGAGGATCATCAAGTCCAGCCGTTAACCTGCCAAGTCCACCACTAAACTATGTCCCTGAGCACCACATCTGGACATCTTTTAAATGCCTTCAGGGACGGTAACTCAAACATTTCCCTGGGCAGACTGTTCCAGTATTATACAAACTTTCCTGTGATGAAATTTTACCGAATATCAAACCTAAACCTATCCTGGTGCCACTTGAGGCCATTTCCTCTTGTCCTGTCACTTGTTACTGGGGAGAACAGACCGACACCCACTTCTCTACATCCTCCTTTCAGGTAGTTGTAGAGAGCGATAAGGTCTCCCCTCAGCCTCCTTATCTCCAGGCTAAACAACCCCAGTTCCTTCAACTGCTCCTACAAAGACTTGTGCTCTAGACGCCTCACCAGCTTTTCTTTGGACACACTCCAGCACCTCAATGCCTTTCTTGTAGTGAAGGGCGCAAAACAACACTGTATTTGAGGTGTAGTCTCACCAGGGCCTAGTGCAGGGACATGATCACTTCTGTAGTCCTGCTGGCCACACTATTTCTGATACAAGCCAGAATCATAGAATGGTAGGGGTTGGAAGGGACCTCTGGAGATCATCAAGTCCAACCTCCCTTCGCTCTTACTTCCAGGGTCAGGAATTCCTGAGGGCTGGTTATAGCACTGAAGACTGAAGCGAAGAAGGTGTTCAGTAACTCTGCCTTCTCTGTATCCTATGTCATCAGCTCTTCCGTATCATTTGGCAGTTGGCTCACGTTTTCCCTAATCTTCTTTTTACCATTGATGTATTTGAAAAAGCCTCTCTTGTTCTCTTACTTCCATTGCCAGAGTTAATTCCAAGAGCGTCTTGGCCTTCCTTGTTGCATCCCTGCAAACCTCGACAGCATTCATCTAATTCTTCCAAGAGAGCAGTCCCTTTTTCCACATGCTGTGAACTTCATTCTTCCACTTGAGCTTTTTCAGCAGCATCTTGCTCATCCATGCTGGTCTCCTGCCTCCTCTACTTGATTTTTCACTCAAAGGAATGCACCTGTCTTGAGCTTGGAGGAAGTGATGTTTGAATATCAAACATCACTTGCTCTTGGATGTTCTTGGCCTTCTTGGCCACCTGGGCACACTGCTGACTGATGTTCTGTGGCTGTTGACTAATACCCCCAGGTCCTTTTCTGCCAGGCAGCTTTCCAGCCACTCTTCCCTAAGCCTGTAGCGTTGCCTGCGGTTGTTGTGACCCAAGTGCAGAACCTGGCACTTGGCCTTGTGGAACCTTACACAGCTAGGCTCTGCCCGTTGATCCAGCCTGTCCAGATCCCCCTATAAAGCCTTCCTATCTTCCAGCAGATCAACACTCCTACCTAACTTGCTGTCATCTGCAAATCTGCTGAGGGTGCCCTCAATACCCTTGTCCAGATCATTAATAAAGATATTTAAGGTACTAAAGAGAACAGGCCCCACTACTGAGCCCTGGGGAACACCACATGTGACTGGCTACGAATGTATTTAACTCCACTCACCACCACTCTCTGGGATCAGCCATTCAGTCAATTTTTTTTATCCCCATCCAAGTCATGAGCAGCCACTTTCTACAGGAGGATTCTCTGGGATACTATCAAAGGTTTACTTAAATCTAGGTGGACAAGAACCAAATAGATTGAAAGTCACAGGTTTTAAAAAAAGGCAGACTGGATATTTTCATTGTAATGGAAAGAATATTCTGAGTTCTTGCTCTTGTGATCTGAGCTTTACCTTGTGTATCTTCAAGGCTGTCTGGCAGCCAAACCATGGAGATTTTCAGCCCCTTTATAGTAAGATTTTGATGAGTCTGTCTTTGTAAAGGGAGAGTTTTGTGGTATGTGGCATTAAGTCCACTGGACAAGTTGTTCTTTGGAAATGCTGAGTTTCTAGGTTGTATCTTGAGAAAAATAAGCATCTTACAAGGGTATCCTGGAACTAATTTTTTCCAAACCTGTGGTTTTCAAATAAAATTAATGATCCTAAATTCAACCACTTGTTGGTTTTTGTTTTTTTATTTTTAAAAAAAAAGGCAAAATTGAAACGAGCTCCTTGATAAATCTTGGGTTTGAGTTGATTCCTTTGTATTTCAGAGCAAACCAAACCTTTGCTGCCACACGGCCATCTGCAGTATTGATCGAACAGCTTGCAGTTTGTGTTGTCAAAGGAGAGCCTGTGCTTTTGGTCGGTGAAACGGGAACCGGCAAAACCTCAACTGTTCAGTACCTTGCTCATATTACAGGTAAATAAAAATGTGAAGACTTCGCACGAAGGTGATTTAAAAACCAAACAAACAAAACCCCCAAGTCGATGGTGCTTTCTGTTTCTGTTTCAAGGGCACCAGCTGAGGATTGTCAACATGAACCAACAAAGTGATACGGCAGATCTGTTAGGGGGGTAAGTCACTGAGTACTGGTTTATCCGTTCTCCATAACAAATTGGCAGTATCAGAACAAGCTTCAAACACAAGTGTAGTTCTGTTGTCAAAGAATTGGTTTTAGATACGTATCTGCTTCATAGTAGCAGAAATGTCTTAAGCACGTTTGCACACAGAAACCTCATCCATGCTGAAGGACAGAGGCAGTTTCACCGAATTTTGTCAACATCTGTATTTGATGAAGTCATTTAAAAGCACAACCCAATGTCTCTTTAAAACTAGCTAAGCTGTTAAATATAAATATGATGTAATACTCACTGGACATGCTGGTTGGTAGTAGTAAAAATATTTTATTTATCAAGGCGATCCTGTCATTATAAAATTGCCTCTTAAGGTAAATTTAAATTTTTGTTGTTTATTATTTGAGCAAAATCTTTTGAAACCAGGGTTCCTTCATATTGTTGTTTCAGTAACTGGTTTTGAGTTTGGATTTTTGTTTTGGTTTTGGTTTTAGTTCACACATGCTAGTTCCTGTGTCACAAATAATTGCTCTATTTGCTTCTTTTCAGTTACAAGCCAGTGGATAATAAGCTGATCTGGCTACCTCTGCGAGAGTCTTTTGAAGAACTCTTCTCTCAGACGTTCTCTAGGAAGAAAAATCAAACATTCTTGGGACATATTCAGACCTGCTACAGGCAGAAACGTTGGCATGATCTACTAAAATTAATGCAACATATTCATAAATCTGCTGTTAATAAGGAGGCAAAAGAACATGCATCTGGTGAGAATTCAGACTGATCAAACTTGCATCATTAGTGGTGAACCTTTGCAGAGAACAAATAAATCCTGGTGAAGTTTTCATTCATTTAATTTGGGTTTGGTTGTGTTGATTTTTTTTGGTTTTTTTTCCTCCCCCTTTCATCCCTCTATTACATACTTTTCTTCCTGATTTGAAAAATGCATTCTTTGTCTACAAGAGGACATTCAAAATATCATAAGAATTGTCATTGTTTTTGTGGTTTTTTGTTTGGTTTTTTATTTTCTGGCTCATCACTGCTGTTAGCTGTGTCTGACAGTGTGAAGGTTGACTTGTCTGACCTATGGTGCCCTTGACTTCTGTTCTTCACTCAGCACCTAGCTGTTTACTGTGTTGGTGAACAGTCCGCATTGTGTGTCAGTCTTTAACATGAGTATGTTCATACTTTTTCAGTCCTGGAATCTTGTCAGGTCTCACAAGTACATCCCGATTTAAAATAAATAAATAAAGGCAAAGCAAACCAAAACAAGGAAAAAAAAAACAATCAAACCCAAAGTAATAGCTCTCTTAGTGTAGTACTGACTTTAACAACCAGGTGATGACTTGGATTCAGTGTCAGCGATGCCAAGTTGCCTAGTGCTTTACTTTGTTTCATTTTGGTTTTGTCTCCAAGTGAAAATATTTCTTACTTTATACTTCACAGCCCATTTGGGACAGGCAATATTGATATTTTGCCTTGCATGGAATGGTTTCTAGTTCTAGACCTGCTGAGCAAGTGAAGTTGTAGCTTTCATTCAGAAGGGGCCAAGTGAAATTATTTATGAACTCTGTCTCCCCTCTTAACTGGTTCTCCTGAATATGCAGATACCAAATAAATGCCCCAAAATGTTTTTGGTTTTGGTTTTTTTTTTTAAAAAAAGCAGATGTCTTAAAGACCACTTGTTGCAAATATTGCCAAAATCCTAAACTAAAACTAGCAACTTCAGTCATTATGATGCTGCATATACCTCAGGCTGTGACTTTAAAGAGCTGAAATAAGTGCCATAGTAAATTATGTCATAATGGATAAGCAGCAGTGTTTTTACTGACACTGAAGTGTTCATTGTTAATCTGTTCTGTCATAAGGTTTATGAACGTGGATTTGTTTTTCTGAGACGCCTCTTTCTGTCTCTGGGAATTGGAGACTGGTAGCAGTCATGCTTGGAACCAAGTGCAGCATCAGTATTTGCTCCTAAGCTAGGACATGCTGGAATGAATAGCAAATTAGCTGTACACATATGACAGTAGTGTTGAGCTAAATTAAAAAAGAGGTGTGGTTTTTTTCTTTATTACAATTCATGAGATGTCGTCTGTAGAACTGGAATGTTTTTATTGCTCAGCCAAGCTTCCTCTTATATCTCTGTGCTTGAAACAGCTTGATTAAAATAATGTTGTTAAACATTTTTTTTTGCTATTGTTCTGATGATACAAGCTTAAATTCATTTTGCTTACAGGCTCACCACTGAAGGAAAAGTGGGAGGCATTTGGTCTTAAACTGAATCATGCTCATCAGCAGATGAAAATGACAGAAAATGCTCTTCTCTTTGCATTTGTTGAGGTATGTAGAGATTTGCATTTTGACGCTAGGAAGAATAAGGAGAAGCATTTAAAAGCCTTTGCAATCAGTATTATATAAATAACTTCCTGGCAAGAAACTTGCTGTGAAGTAAAACATGTTTTATGATAACTCTGAAACAAAGTGTGGTACTTCAATGAGGTGGTGGTTAGATGGAAGATGGATATTTTGAGGTAACACATTAATTCACTGTTATATAATAGGAATTAGGACTGGTATGATAAAAGAATATCAGCAGGATGTCATATGATCTTTTAAAGTGTATGAGATGAGGAAAAACACTTGACTAATCTCCACTAGGACATTCTCCGGTCTAGGGTTTCTTTTGAAGGTTTTAATGTTAAGAATCTGTGCTGTTTATTGAGAAGTGATTTTTCTGAATATTTCAAACCCATGGTATAATGCGTTAGTGATGCTACGTGTGATTAGGGGAAACTGTGATGGTTTGTACATGCTTGTTCCTTGTCACCCTGTTAGTCTACCTTATATGCTCTGAAATCTTATGTGAAGTGTGTTAGATGTTGACCAGTCTTCTTTCTAAAAAAAATGACTGTATGAATAGTTGTAGAACTTTTAACTCAAGTCAAAACTATAGTAAATAAGATATAGTTCCCTCAGGAGTGTAATATTGATTGTATCTTTTGGATTTCTTTAGATTAACTGTCATTAGTCTCCTAGTGGTGTCAATGAAGCTTATGCACAACAGTGATGGATTTTGCATCAACCCTCAAACTGCAAAACAAGTATTTCCAGTATATAGATGCTTCAGTTGATCTATCACTGCTGGTGACATGATGAACAAATTAATCTTATTTTTAGGGTACTCTGGCACAAGCGGTAAAAAAAGGAGAGTGGATTTTATTGGATGAGATTAACTTGGCTGCAGCAGAGACTTTAGAGTGCCTGAGTGGTTTATTGGAAGGATCATCTGGGTCACTGGTGTTACTAGACAGAGGAGACACAGGTATTATTTCTGTGCTTGCTGATGCTAAATCTTGTTCTCCAGGTAGTTGAATTCCCTTTCCTATATGGGTCAAAAGAAGTTGAGAAGGCTTTACCATTAAAATGACTGTGTGCAGAAGAGAATAATGTGCTCTTTCTAGATTTCATAGTTTTATACAAGAAGTGAGAGTTTTAAATCATAGTCTTAATTCAGTGTGACTCGGGCAATCTCAACATGCAGGAATTTTGCCTCTTTGGACTTTACAAGGAGCCAGTCTCTCTGTTGCCCTCAGTAAGCATTGCTGTCTCTGACTATTCAAGGAGGGTAACCCTCTTCTTCCTCTACTCCACTTCTTATTGCTGAACATAATGTTACGTGGTAGAGATTGTTACTCTGGCCAGTGTGAGTTGGCTGTCCCAATGGTGCTCAATCCCAGCCTAGTTGCTGGGGGAAGGAGAACCTGGAGGAAAAGAGAAAGCCTTGATGCTGGGCCAGCACAATTCAGCAATAGCTAAACCATTGTTGTGCTCTCAGCAGCACCACAGTGGCTCCTGTGAAGGAAGTTCTTCCCAGCCAGAGCCACTACAGATGCAAAAGTGAAAATTACGATTTCTGGATAGTATTTTCTGAAGCTACAGATCTCAGAGATAATGTCTTATGAGCTTCCTAAGCTGAGTTTTCTTCCTGGCCAAGGGAAGCACTGGCCATTGCTGTGGAAGAAACAAAAAGGAGTTCCAAGTTTAGGGCTTATACAATTTTTTGACATACTTTTGTGTTGTTTAAAATATTCTGCTACAAACAAATAAAAGTAAAAATCAGTTTTGCTTGCCTTTGGCTGTTGCGAAGGTGCAGAGATGCCTCTGGTAAAGTTACATTAGGTTATTCTTTGAAAACTTTTCACCCTGGTGAAAGATTAAATATACCTCATTTAACATAATAAGTATCCTGTTTTTAGCATTAACCTTACGTCTCTTATTTCTCTTTTTCCTTCAGAGCCTCTTGTTCGTCACCCTGACTTTCGCTTGTTTGCGTGCATGAATCCAGCTACAGATGTTGGAAAGAGAAATCTTCCTCCAGGAATAAGAAACAGGTGTGAAATGATGATTCTGTGACAAAATACTTAGGTGGTGTCTTTGTAGAGTTTAACTATCTTCACAAGTTGACCCAATGAATAATGACATATTTGAAATCTGAGGACATAAACTTGAACACGTTAAGTTCCTGTGGGAAGTGCTTTCCGCGCTGTGCTGAAGATCTTTCATGAAATAGCATCAGGAAAATACTTCTGTAAAGTCACTGAGCATGAGTAAATGGTCTAGCAGTAGTGTTGTCACTAGGGACAGGGGGATGATCATTCTCTTGGGGACAAGAACTTTAAAACATGCCACAAAAAACAAGAGCTTTAAAACAACCCACAAAACCAACAACAATTCCTTGGAGGGAACAGAAAAAGCTTTAGTTAAAAACACAACAAAAAAAATTCTGCTCAACTAAGTTGAACAGATCAAGCTGTCAGTGCTTGGAAATATTACTGCAGAAATTCAAGTTCCTGATGGTGATAGTAAAGAACAAGTGCTCTGTGTCTGTTAGCAGCCTTTCACATGGTAACTCAGAAGTGTTGATGATCCTTGCAGAAAGCTCTATATCCAGCCTTGTTCACTGAGAAGGAATGTGGTTTACATGGTGAAGCAGATGTGTGATATTCAAAATACCTGACATGTACTTTTCAAACATTTAAGCTATGGCCAGGAAATTGAAGTTCTGGCAAATCCATTCTTTGATACTACCTGTTCCTGAATGCAAACCCCTTCTGCTTGTTGCATTTTCCCTCATGAGTGCCAAACGTTGCACATGTAGTCCCTGACCAGATTTATAAACACTGTCCAAGACTGTAGAGATGCACTAACTGTATGTAACTAGTCACTTGTAGTTATTAGTGACAAAGTAAGACCGTATTGCTATTAGGTCTCCTGGTTTGGTAGTAAAAGGAAAAAGTGTAATACAGAGGAAAGGAGACTTCAGCTTCAGCATGGCTTATTACATTAAAATGAATTTATATTTGCATTTGTAAAAAAAAAAATCCACCCCTCTGAAGTTAATGGTACTGCTCAGTTGTTTTGGGTTTGCTGTAGTATATCCTGCAGTATTGTTTGCAGTTGTAATGTAAGGGCTGCAGACTCATATTCAACACCCAGTGCAAATACACTGGCCTAACAGTTTGAAAATAAGTTTATTAACTAGTGCTGCCAGTGTAGTGTACTACATCTGAAACACTCTGACATATTTAAAGGAACTTCACAGAGGACAGATATCTTTTGTTGCAAATTTTTTCTTTGCTTAGTGTCAAGTTCTCTCATTTTACCATTGCTGAGCTGGGTATTTGTAAAAGTAGGGAAAAAAAAAACCTTGAATATACTAGTTCTGGATGTGCTAGTAATAACAAAATTAGAAATGGTGGTATCTCCGAAGTGTCCACTTCTTAAGATAGAGATCTTCAGAGTCCACTTTGAAAAGCACTTCTGCTGTATCAGTGCTCCAGTGTTTGGGCTGTAACATTGGGATATCTCTTGCAAATTGTTACAAATTTTTGTTTGAAAAAATCCAGTCTCATAGCTAATTTTCAGACTACTAAGTTAAAATAATGCAGGTAAATTACTTGAAAATATTACTAATATCTTGGGGTTTTTAATTGCTCTGGTTCTTGAGTCTATAGGTAGTTTGATAAGTCAGTATTTGCTGCTTACAAAATTTTTAATGTTATAGACCTTGCGAATTGTATAGAATGTGATTTTTTATTATCATTTTTTTTATATGGTCAGAGTGTAATGGATTGGTTTGATTTTTACAGGTTTACTGAACTTTATGTGGAAGAATTGAGAAATGAAGGAGACTTGCAAGTTCTTATCATGGATTATCTGAGGGGCTTGAATGTGAACAAAAATACAGTACAAGGCATTGTGAGGTAAATTGGTTGTAATCTCTTTAAATCCTCGATGGAGTAAGTCACAAAAAGAAAGTATGTAACTGTAGTATGTGGTTACACTGTTCTGGGAAGTACTCCAACACTCCCTATGCAGCAGTGTCTATAGCCTTAGGAAAGGGAAGAGGGGTAGATACTCATCCTCTTTGTTCAAAAGGTTTCTGTACTTATGGTGAGAAGATTTACTTTTCCTTATTCAGAATTGCTTTCTTGGTGTCAGTAGTTAAAAAGCGCTTGTTGCTCACCGTCTTCCCATCTGAGAGCCTGAAGTGGTTTGTTTCTGTAGATCATACAAATGAAAGTCTTGTGTGTTTATCAAATTACCTTTCTTTCCCCTACTTTAAGGTGTACTATCTCACTTCATTAACCTGGAGAACTGTTACATATTTAGAATACTTGGAGTTCATAGTCATATCAAGCTCTCTCTACAATACAGTTCTAAAATGTTCTGTTGCTTTGCTTCACTGACTATACAGATGGCAGAGTTTGACTTGGCTTTCTTAACCTGCAGCTTTTAAAAGTGACAGTTGGAGATAAGCTTACTTCATGCTTTAATTCCTTGGAGTAACGGCCTGATCAGTAACAGCCTTATGTAACTCTTTGTTTTTTGCAGCTTTTATTTGTCTGTGAGAAAGGAAGCAGAAACAAAGCTGGTGGATGGAACTGGCCACAGACCTCACTATAGTCTCCGCACACTTTGCAGGGCATTGAGATTTGCAGCATCTAATCCATGCAGCAGTATACAACGCTCGCTGTATGAGGTGATTACCTATGCTGGGGTTTGTTTCAGTGTGTGTTAGCTACAAAAGCTGTTTGGGTAAAGCATAATCTTCTAAGTGCAGTATTGAATGGAAAACATTCTTTAATCTCTCTTTTTTTTTTTTTCTTTAATTCCCTAATGGTTTTTTCGTTTTATCACTGAAACTAATTCTTCTTTGTAGGGCTTCTGTTTGAGTTTCCTGACGCAGCTTGACAGAGATTCCCACCCAGCAGTTCAGAAGCTAATTTGCCAGCATATAGTCTCTGGCAACATTAAAAGCCTTCTCAAGCAGGTAGGTAACTAAGCCTATGTAGAGCTGTTTAGTATTCAGAGAAGAATTTATTCTGAGTTGCCTTCTCTGCCTTTTTCTTCTACATTTCCTTCTCATGATCCTTTTTTTTTTTATGTTATAAAGATAAGAACTAGAAAAAGAAATGTAATACTGTTCCTTCAGAATTTTTTAGTTCTGCTTGAAAGCCCATATGTTAGCTAGTTTATTTGTTAATTTGAAAAAATATGGAAGTTTGAAGAATTACAGCATTGTGGAGTGTGGGCAGCTTCATGCAGCAACTCCAAACTGCAGAGCTTTCTCAGACTTTTGAGGAGCTTTCACAGGCTTTTTATTTTTAGACATCAAATGCGGAGCATATGGATAGGAAGGGAACATCTGTGCTTTGTCACTAATGCGAAAAGAAGAATCTTAATAGTGCTGGGAGCCCAGCGTGAGTTTGCATGGGGGACTGGGCAGGTGGGATGGCGAAGCCAGCTGTAAGTGATAGGTAGTTCTGGAATAAACCCCTTCATATCAGAAAATGTGTGTGAATATAAAAAGATAAAAAGCAATTGCCAGCTTGGAAGCGTACTTCAAAATTCAGTGCTAGGATTCTTTGGGACATTTTAATTTAATGGCACTGGCAGAGATTCACTGCTTTGTGACATTGAAATAATCTGGTCTGGCTTTTTCTGTAACTTGCATTCTGTGACAAGGGACCAGTGCTTACTGCAGAAGTGTTCCTACAGAATACATTGCAGCAGTGTAACAGTAATTATCTTCATTAACAAATTGAAACTCATTTGTATAATCTCTTTTTTCTGTCATGTCTCCCTAGCAAATACCAAAACCTCAAGGAGGGAGATTTATACTTATAGAAGGATACTGGATTTCAGCTGGGGATAAAGAACCTGCTGTAGATGAGACTTATGTGCTAACACCCTCAGTTAAGCTTAATCTGAAAGACATTGCCAGAGTTGTGTCTGCAGGGTACGTCTGTTTCAACTTTTCCATTAAAAATCTAAGTTAAAGATGTTTATTTGGGCCTGGAACGCCAGTCCCTGTCTGTTGTTTGACATGAGTAATTCCATTTGCCTTCCACTTCACAGTTAATTTTCATTATACAGTAATTTGAATTTATATGTGTATTTCTTGTTTCCTTAAACCATCTTTGCGCCGTACCTAGTTTTATTTAAATGATAATCTAGAAATTTGCAGTTAGAACAACCTGTTTATTTCACACTGCCATGTAAAGCTTCATGGGTAGCAGACAGCACTTGGAATTGTTCCCCTGTTAGTGTATGAGCGTGGATACTCCAAGTGAGTTAAGTGGTGGTATTTTGGTAATGTAGATCTGTGCAAATTTCAAACAACGTTGATATCTTGTATATGAGAGAGATAGAACTCTTGCTTCTAAACCACTATTTTGGTTGTCCCTTTTAGGACTCATCCAGTACTGATTCAAGGAGAGACCTCTGTTGGTAAAACCAGTTTAATTCGCTGGTTGGCTGCTGCTACTGGGAATCATTGTGTGAGGATTAATAATCATGAGCATACTGACATCCAGGAATATATTGGCTGTTACACATCGGATGCCTCTGGGAAGTTGATATTTAAGGAAGGTGGGTGGGCATATGACATGTACTCCAAATTCCTGTGTCACTTCACTGGTTTCTTCTTATTTTCTGCTTAACTTGTCTGGTTTATTACAATGGAGACATGACCTGTCATAAAGTTAGTAGTTGCACATTAATGATAATCACTTCAGTGGATTCTTCAGAGTTCACGTTTGTTTCATCATACTTGTCCTATTGGACGTAAAGAAGGTAATTCAACAGCTTAATGCTTTCACCTCTGGATTAGCATTTATACTGAGTGAAAACGGGTGGCTCAAAGTCTTTGAATGCATGCTTCTGTTAAATTTAGTTTGTTAAATTATTTTTTTTAATTTTTTTTAACTAAAACTTTTTCTGTTCCCTCCAAGGAATCCTCATTGATGCAATGAGAAAGGGTTACTGGATTGTTCTAGATGAATTGAATTTGGCTCCCACTGATGTTCTGGAGGCTCTCAACCGTTTGTTGGATGATAACAGGGAGCTGTTCATTACTGAGACCCAGGAAGTTGTCAAAGCTCACCCTCGCTTCATGCTGTTTGCTACACAGAATCCCCCAGGACTCTATGGTGGCAGAAAGGTCTGTGTAATCTTTTGCTTTGAGTAGCTACTACTCTAGGGAATAAATCTCTCTCGCACACAGAAACGTGATGTGAAAACTTTCTGATGCGTAGCTCAGAATTAACATGAAGCTCTCAAGAGGTAGAGAATTGAGGTGGCTGTGGACTAAATTTTTAGTACATCTGGGTTCCTTTTAGGGTCGTTGTTTCACAAGTACTAAATTTCTAATTCATTTTGAGTAGTTGAGATTTAAGTGCTTTACTGAACTGGATTTCACGTATATTGTATTTGACTCGACATTTCTTGCCTCAGAAGCGTGGAGAAATGGTTTGACTTAGGCTATTGTTGTCCATTTTGTACTGGTTTTGTCTGGAGTAGTTAATTTTCTTCATAGTAACTGGTATGGTCCCATGTTTTGGATTTCTGACCAGAACAGTGTTGGTAACACAAGGATGTTTTAGTTATTCCTGAGGAGCACTTGCACAGACTCGAGCCCTTTTCTGCTTCTCACCCCACCCTGCCAATGAGTAGACTGGGAGGGGACACAGCTGGGACAGCTGACCCCAACTGACCAAAGGGATATTCCATACCATATAGTGTCATGCTTGGCAATAAAAACTGGGGGGAGAAGGAGGAAGATGGGGATTTTTGGTGTTTGTTTTCCCAAATAACCGTCGTGCATGAAGCCCTGATTTCCTGGAGATTACTGAACACCTGCCTGCTGGTGGGAAGTAGCGAATGAATGAATTTCTAATTTTGCTCTGCTTGTGCATGTGGCTTTTGCTGTAAGTCTGAAACTGTCTTTACCTCAACTGACAAGTTTTCTTACTTTTACCCTTCCTTTCCTCTCCCCCATCCCATTGTAGGGGGAGTAAGCACGTGGCTGTTTGGTGCTTAGCTGCCTACTGTGGTTAAAGCACAGCATGTTTTAAAGCTCTTGTCCCCATCCAGACTGTCTCTTAAGCTTTCTTTCAATGCTCATAAGTATGTGCTAATTGGTGTGCTATGATATTATCTATATTTCCTTTGGATGTGTAGGGGAAGATATCTAACCCGAGGAATATCAAAGTAAAAAACTTCATGCAATGGTCTGTTCTCATATCTTAGGTTTTGTCCAGAGCCTTCAGAAATCGTTTTGTGGAACTGCATTTTGATGAACTTCCAAGTGGTGAACTGGAAACCATCCTGCACAAGCGGTGTAGTTTGCCACCTTCTTATTGCAGCAAACTTGTCAAAGTCATGTTAGACCTGCAAGTATGAGAGTCTTTCTTCTTTTTGTAGAAGGCATGCAAACATATTTCAGCACAAAGTAATAGAAATTCTTGGGGGAGGAGGGTTGATGTGAGTGAAGGAAGTGTTGCCAAGTGGTTGATATTGAAAAACCTAAACCATCAGTGATGGAAGAGAACCCACCAAAGTCTGTAGTTCAGTGGTTACTACAGAGAATAGAAAAGGTGATGTCAGATTTGAGAAACCTAGCAGCAAAAAAAAAAATTAATAACTAAAGGTCTTTGGATTTGATGTGTAGAATAATCCCTTGCTCTGAATCCCAAGTACAGTATTGGATTTGTTGGTTTCTTTGGGTCATGCTAAATTTGGTATTACTTT
Organism: Actenoides lindsayi; assembly: GCA_025331215.1. NCBI lineage: Eukaryota > Metazoa > Chordata > Aves > Coraciiformes > Alcedinidae > Actenoides > Actenoides lindsayi. Next base: position 40,452 of record WTSP01006116.1, read on the forward strand.
TAAGCAGTAATTCTGGATGTGTTCTGATGCTCTTCTGTTTTAACAGGCATTTAACATTTGGTATGTAGCTAAAATCATCTCATATTTAAAAGCAATTGCAGCAGCAATTCAAAGAGCACACTTCAAAGTGCTAACATACATTTTGGTATAGAACCTAATTTTTTGCTTGGATTTTGTTTTATTCCAGATGCCTGTTTCCTTCTTAGTATTTTTATTTAGTTGTATTATTATCTATCTTATTTTGTTCCACACACTTATCAAATACCTGCTTAAAGGTAATTTGACGTGCTAGATTTTTTTCATACAAGACATGAAGAAGTGTCACATCGGAGAGCCCTGATGAGCTTTGCTTTAAGTAATTGGACAGGTTCATGAAAAAATGGCTCATGTTTTGTTCCTATGACAGTCTTACCGCAGAGGTTCAACGGTGTTTGCTGGGAAGCACGGGTTCATCACCCTGCGGGATCTGTTTCGTTGGGCTGAAAGGTACAGACTGGCAGAACAGCTGGAAAAGGAGTATGACTGGCTTCAGCACTTAGCAAATGATGGTGAGCTCTGCTATCTCAGTGTGTCTGAAAGTTTGCTTTATAACCTTAGTTCTCAAGTATAAATTTGGTTGCTGATTAAGCTGGTAGTAATTCCTTGCTTTCTTCCTCTGTTTTATAGGTTTTATGCTGCTGGCAGGCAGAGTCAGGAAACAGGAGGAGGTGGATGTTATTCAGAGTGTCATTGAAAAACACTTCAAGAAAAAACTATATCCTGAGACTCTCTTCTCGGAGGAAAGCATCAAAAAGCTACTAGGTGAGTTTCCTAGCAGCACCATGCTAGTAGTTCTCTAGATGTGACTGAACCTGATCACAGAATCACAGAATCGCTCAGGTTGGAAAAGACCTTCAAGATCATTGAGTCCAACCTCAACCCAACCCTACTACCCTACCTCTAACAACCCACTGCTAAACCATGTCCCCGAGCACCACATCTAAACGATTTTTAAACACATTCAGGGATGGTGACTCAAACACTTCTCTGGGGAGCCTGTTCCAGTGATTTAAAAACCCTTTCTGTAAAGAAGTTTTTCCTGATATCCAACCTAAACCTACCCTGGTGCAACTTGAGGCCATTTCCCCATGTCCTGTCACCAGTGAGAAGAGACTAACCCCTCTCTTGCTACAACCTCCTTTCAAGTATTTGTAGAGAGCAATAAGGTCTTCCCTCAGCCCCCTCTTCCCCAGACTAAACAGGCCCAGCTCCCTCAGTCACTCCTTGTAGGGTATGTTTTCCAGACCCTTCACCAGCCTTGTAGCCCTCCTTTGGACCCACTCCAGCACCTCAGTGTCAATGATGGATTGCTTTATGTTGTGCAGCCAAATCCTCCATGCGAATGTCGGTGATGGACAGAGAATTTAACCATATTGTCTGGACTCAAGGAATGAGGAGACTTGCCGTTTTGGTGGGACGAGCCCTGGAATTTGGTGAACCAGTACTGCTGGTGGGAGACACTGGGTAACTTTGCTTTTTACAATACACTTTGTAGTGCTGCACCAGCCACTGAGTCAGACATAAAATGACTGTGTGGGCTTCAGTGCTGCTTTGATCTGGGACATTTAAGCCTCCGTCATGGCAGACTTGCAGCTGCTGGTTTGATAGTTCCCTTTTAAGAGGGAAGCAATTGTGTCTCTGCAAGCACAAGTTTTTAATGGGATTATCTGCATTATGTATAACTATGTAGAAATTGCGTAGAGAGTAGTAAAATTGAAATGAGCTGACTTCTGTCCCCACCTTTCACAAGGTGCCTTGTAGAATCTCAGTGTGCCTCACTGGAGAGGCTGCTCTGGGGAATTGTGACATTTTTCTGTTTGAGTGTCCATTTGCTTTACGTGTTTTAAGAGCATGAATATAGTCTTAGGTACTAATTCTTCCTACTGCCACTGCCTCACATGCTGTAAGAGATGTCATGGAAGTAGATGCTCTCTGCTCTTGTGCTGGTTACAAATCTGGAGAACAGGTTTTTGTAGGACAGAAGGGAGGTAAAATTATTTGGGTAGTAAATGAGAACTCTAGATACTCAGAATTTTATTCCTTCAGACTTAGGCTTGGTCTAGACATGTTGCGTCTCCTGTTTAGTGTAATTTTAAGCTCGTTGAGTATCTGTGGGGGAAGACTAAAATAAATTTGACTTTGAACTTGCAGAAATCCATCAATGCAGATATTGATTTAAATTTAATTAAAGTCATCTTGTGCAAGCCAGCAACAGTTTTGCCAAAACTTTGCATACATTTCTCTCAAGGAAAGGAGCAGAAGGAAATTGGCATGCTGGGCCTAATGAAAGCATAAATCCTGTCCAGAATGACCTGATTGGGTTTTCTCATTCTTCCCTTTCATTGGCATTACTTTGTTGCAGGTGTGGTAAAACTACCATTTGTCAGATCTTTGCAGCATTAACAAACCAGAAGCTCTATTCGGTGAATTGCCACTTGCATATGGAGACTTCAGACTTCCTGGGGGGACTGCGACCAGTCAGACAGAGGTCAAAAGATCAGGTTTGTCTTGCATTGGTAGTATTTTGGATAGTGGGACCATGCAAGCAAAAAGTAGCAACTATTAATGACTTTTCGCCTCCTTTTTTTTTTTTTTTTTTTTTTTCATTTCTTCGGGGGAACCAGATGGTTCTATCATCTTTTGTTGGCCTGTTGGGCCTTCGTTTTTTGACATTGCGGGGGAGGGTTTTTTTCTACTTCA
>WTSP01006116.1:50106-72259 GCA_025331215.1 Actenoides lindsayi
AGAGTATGTGTGGGTGGTGGGGGTGGGTGTGGTGGGGGGGGGGGGGGGGGGGGGGGGGCGTTGTTTAACTTAAAAAGCATAGTTCGTTTTAACTTTGGCAATGAGTCTGAAATGTCAGGTTTTCCTTCCTGGTCTTCAAGGTAAAACTAAATGGGAAGTGGGAACAAGAAAGAGCAATGAGCTTCTGTGGGAGAATGCCAATTCCCAGATTTTTCTGTTCTTTTCAAGCAAAGACAAGTGTATCTCTGCCTGCTGTGTTTTTCTGGGTTTCTGTAAAGTTACTTGAGAACAGCTTTAAAGCTTTTTAACTTTACTCTTCCAATTTAATTTTTTGTTGTTAAATATAGTAAGTGGTTCTATCTTGGAAAACCTTTTAGCATCTTGCAATTACTGATTTTTTTTAATTTTTATTTTTAAATAGAGCTGAAATGTAGATATGGGGGGGGAGAATTGTTAACAAAGACTTTTCATGAACTTCTGTGGAGTTTTGTAATTTCCACATCCCCTTTCTTTACTCTCAAAGGATGTGACAGACTTGTTTGGGACAGACTTGCCTGTTGAAGGTGGGAAAGGAGGAGAATTTGCCTGGCGTGATGGGCCACTACTAGCAGCATTAAAAGCTGGACACTGGATTGTATTAGATGAGGTAAGTTCAAGTTTGGGGCACAAATACAAAAGAATGCTCTGTAAGAGCAAAGGTGATGATTTGGCATGTAGGATAAATACCTTAAAGGGTTGATGGCAAATTTTGCTTACTTTCAGTTATATACATCTAGTGCCACATTAAAAGTGAACGTTCCACTTAAAAGAAAATTAATTTTACTCCACTAAGTCCCTCTGCTCTTTGGCCCTGTGTAGAAGTGTAAAAGAACAACTTGGACTACACCTCTTCTAGACAAGAGAAAAAAGCTTGAATCCCAGCCTAAATCTGTGTAGAAAACCAAGGATATGTTTGATTTACATTTGAAAGTTTTTTGGGAAGAGTGTCAACAGAAATTTTGGTACACATGCTCTTATGTGGATATAATTTTACTGAAGTAGGAGACATTTTGCTGTGTCAAATACAATGTGTGGGATATTGATATAACTGAGATGAAGAAGAGTTCCATTTTGCCAGTATAAGCTATCCTGCCACCACAGCTTTGTTCATGTACCATCCAGCAAGTGCTTTCAAGCCTTATGCATACACAGAGCTCTCTTCTTGGTAGTGTGCATGCTAATTATTGCAGAGTGAAAATCTTAAATTCTTTAGCTGTTTATATACTATTTTTTCCTATTGTGAAGAATACCATTTTAAACAATCATTATTTTTAAATAACCCAGATTGCCTTAATTTAAAAACCAACCAAACAAAACACTCTGTCACAAATGTTTCCTCTGAACTTATGTCCATACATCTTGAACATGCAGATTTTACAATGAAGAATTGGGTTTTTTTATCACAGTGAAAACACAGTACCATTGGCAAATGCAAATAAGGGAAAGTGTTAGTTACTCCAGTGTAGTAACAATCTAGCTGGAAATAATATGTGACAGTCCTAGAATAGCAAAGAAATTGAATTTTACCTTCTGTGTATCCCAGATTTGTAAAACTAGAGATTAAGCAGAAGTGTTTTTTGGAGCATTAATATTGTTTTCTTATTTCTTTCCTCAGCTGAATCTGGCTTCTCAGTCTGTATTAGAGGGGCTAAATGCCTGCTTTGACCACAGAGCAGAGATTTATGTTCCAGAACTGGGAATGAATTTTCATGTACAGCACAAGATGACTAAGATTTTTGGATGCCAGAATCCGTATAGACAAGGAGGTGGAAGAAAGGGTCTGCCCAAGTCCTTTCTTAATAGATTTACACAGGCAAGCTTATCTGTTTGGTTTAAACCAATGTCATGATCCTGTCTTGTAGTTTTCTGACTATATCAACCCTTGACATGCCCTTGATTTGACAGGTGTATGTTGATCCGCTGTCATCAGAAGATATGGAGTTTATTGGGAATACGCTGTTTCCTGCTATCGATAGAAGTATTATTGCTAAAATGGTTGCTTTCAATAACAAGGTAAACACATATTTTAATTTCTTTTGTATAGAAATAGGCAGAAAGCAGTAAGGTTAAAAAAATTGAATTTCATGTTATATTTCGAAGCACTTTTATAAAGAAGAGCATGGATAAAAGAGGAATGTAAGTGTATACGGACGAAAGTAAAGAGCACCACTAATTACACACTTGCGTTCTTGTACCACTATAATCAGATACTTGGTTGATAACTGAAGGGTTGCTATTTTTCACATAAGATAAAATATCTGTATCTATAAAAGGCTTTGTTCTACAAAAGGTAGAAACAATTATGGTTTGGTAGTTTGGTAAGTTGAGTTGAGAAAATAATGGTTTTTGACACACATGGATTATTCTTGAAGCACAAACAAAAGGAGCTATATCTTAACAAGAACTAAAATGTATATATCTCTGGTCCGAAGTTTTAATTTGCTGTTTATTATGGGGTGTTGTTAGTGAAAGCAGCATCTGACTTTTACAGAAGTTTCTGCTTATAAGGATATGTGGCATTCTTCTGGAACACTGAGACACCAGTAAAGGGAAAAACTTTTGTGATAGGATTTGTCTATGCAAAGGATTCAGAGATACTCAGATATAAAATTTTGCTGATATAAACCAACAAGCATTAATTGCAGGGCATCAGCCTACTGCCTATTTTGTGCAAAATTCTCAGTAATAAATTTGTTTATGGTCATGCTTCTGAAACTGTGTTTAATCTTCATGTTATGAGAAAGTATTCTGTGGCCTTACATAAAGTCTTTTTTTGGCAGCATCTTGCTGAATGCTCATTTATAGAGTGCATGAGTTAAAAGGAAAATTGAGTTGAGTGTTAAAGAACTAACAGAGGAGAAACAAACTATATCAAGCTTTAGTCCCTGACACTCAGAGAAGTGGATACAGCTTGCTCTTCCTATTGTCTTATGTCTTGTAAGCAGTGACAAAGGCAAAAGTTCCAGTGAATTTTTAAAAAAATATTTGAAGACCAGCACATGGGTGGAATAAAAGACTTTTTTCTTTTAATCGCCACTTTTTTTCCAGATCGACAAAGAAGTAATGACTGAAAAAAAGTGGGGACAGAAAGGAGGACCCTGGGAGTTCAACTTACGTGATCTTTTCCGCTGGTGCCAGCTTATACTTGTTGACCAGTCGCCGGGATGTTACGATCCAGGCCAGCATGTGTTCTTGGTATACGGAGAAAGAATGAGAACCAGGGAAGACAAAGAAAAGGTGAGCTGTGTGTTCTCCTTCCTTGTTCTTCAGATTGTCAGGAAGTATTTCTAGAAATCCAGGTGTCAATTGGAATATGCCTTGCAAGTAATTCATAGACATTTACCTCTTACAAAAGAAAACTAAGTAATTTTGAGGTTTAACATATGTACCTGCTCTCCTTGTCATTTGAAGTATCAAGTTAATAACCGACTAGTATAAAAGCAGAAAGCTGGTGTAAATGAAGGCAAGCAGAATAACAAAGGACTTAAAAGGAGCAAAACACAATATTCTTGTATATTTCTGTATTAAATAATAAGGTTCTCACAGAAGCAGCATGAGTGGCATGCATATTTGTGAGGAAAGAGGACAGGGAGCAGAGGAATAGCACTGAGATGTGGAGAAACTCTTAAAATTATAGTTAAAAAGCATTTATGTCACTACAGGTAAGTAAAAATAATGTCCTGTAATTCTGCCCTTCTCTGACAGCACTTCTAAATTGTTTTGGCTTGGATTTCCTTTATTGATTTTTATTTATCTGTCATTTCTTTCATCTGCCTGTTAAATTGCTATCATCATTCTGTTAAACTCACTGTTTAGGTGTTCTCTAATAAAACACACTCACTGCAGTTGTTATTCCATCTTTGCCACTTCTTTATCCTTCTCTTGCCTAGAAATCTTTTGCTTTTGTTTACTTCCACAACATTTAAATGGTATTAAACTAAAAGTCAATCAGGTTGTAAGACTGAAGTTACTGACTGTATGTGATTGGGTAATTTTCTCACGGGTTTACTCTCCTCTTCCTGTAGTATTACTATATTTTTGTGTGTTATCAAAGAGCTTATTTATGGAGTGACTTCTTTCCCAGTATGATGTAAGAGAAACGTTACTTCATAGTATTTCAAGTCACAGGAAAGTGTGGTTAACGAAGGGGTTGCTTTGGGCACCTCACACTCACTGTAATTGCTTGCTGCACTTGGAATGAAATGACACTTGTGATTAAACTGTGGTAGTTACTAGCATAGGGCTCTGAAGCTGAGAGGGAAGGCTACTTTAGAAGTAAATCTTGAGAAGAATGGACAACTTTAGACTAATAAGTCTCTTTTTTGCTCTTTCAACTGTTTTAGGTGATATCTGTATTTAGAGACATTTTTGGACAGGAGGCTGATGTATATACAGGGACCAGAGAGTTTCACATCACTCCGTATAATGTTCAGGTAAGCTGATGATAAGAGCTTTTGTGAGTGGAGAGAGAAGGAAGTGATTTGCTCAGCTCCAGTTTGCCTTTGAGTGCCCACCCACGTGTCTCTCATCCCTTCCAGATCGGTTATTCAGTTCTTTCTCGTGGCAACTATATTCCTCGTCCTGGCAGAAATCTGTCACTTCTGCATCATTCCCTACAGTCCCTTGAGTCCATAATGAAATGTGTGCACATGAGCTGGATGGTCATCCTGGTGGGCCCTGCGGCTGTTGGCAAAACCAGTCTTGTTGAGCTGCTGGCCCATCTGACTGGCCATCGACTAAAAATCATGGCGATGAACAGTGCGATGGATACAACTGAACTCCTGGGTGGATTTGAGCAGGTAAATACTGTTTTGGTAATACAGCCCTATTAGTGTGTGAGCACCAAATGGAGCTTTAGGCACCACGGTCTTCTGAATGAACTAACTCCATAATGACATGTTTGCAGGTTGATATCAATAGGCCATGGCAGCACCTGTTGGAAAAAGTGGAGAATGCTGTGAGCACGCTAGTAAGGGACAGTCTTCTCCTGACAGAAATTTGTGCAGATGATGCTGAACTTGTGCTGCGTGCTTGGAGCAATTTCATCCTGAACTACAAACCCAAATCTCTGGGTGAAGGAGGTAGAAGTGTTACAGCAGAATTAGTGAGCAAACTGGAGGGAATACTTGTACTTATCCAGCGACTAAACAACAAGATAAATTCTTACTCAAAGGCAGGTATGTATGGTGAACGGTTTGAAGTAAGACTGTGTGTTCCTCTGAAGAAAATGAGAGAAACATCTAAATCTTCAGTGAAAGCTTGAGAAAACTGGGGTTGGGGGGGAGGTGTAGGTTTCTGTATGATGCTTCATACTAATTCCTTCTTATAGTACAGTGTGGCTCCTGAAAAAGTTACATTGGTGATAGTTCTTCAGGCTTATTTTTTGTGTAGGTCCACCTGGTAGTGATCTGTAGTCCACACTGAAATTCTGTATACTCAACATATGATGCTCTTATGAGCTCTTATCTTGGATTTCTAAGAATGGAAGCATTGATCAGCTGAGCTTTACAAATATCAGTGGAATGAGTTGTTTTTTCCTATTTTTTCTTCTTAAATCATTGATGGATGTTAATGCCATAATTTATCAAACTTCATCTAATGGGATAGAAGGGATGGAGAACAGTATCAGTCTAGTTTATATTTCTCTGTGCTTGCCAAACCCCCATGGTCCTCATGGATTTTGCCCATAGGAGACTACATAAAGAGTTGGAACCTGTGCTGTTACAGTCCTCTAAAAAGTAGGAAGTACATATGTTTGTTAACAAAATAACTATTATTTTTCTTGAATGGATCAGGAAGCTACCTCAGTCATGTAAGATATTCTTCCTTTCAGAGTTTGCTCACCTGGTAGAAGAGTTCCGACGCTTCAAGCTGCAGCAGGCCCAGGCTGCTGACCATCGCAGCCATGGCACTTTTGAGTGGGTAGATGGGATGTTGGTTCAGGCCCTGCAGTCGGGAGACTGGCTGTTGATGGACAACGTTAACTTCTGCAAGTAAGAGATTTTAGTGGCCTTGTTTCACTGAGTAAATCTCTTGACCTCCTCTTACTGTATAGTTCCCAACTGAACATTTTGCATTTGATAACAGTAGATAGGAGCAGCAATGTATTTTCTGGAAGTGTGTCTTCCTTAGACAGCTGAGCAGTCGATCATAGAATCATGGAATAGTTTCATCTGGAAGAGACCTTTAAGATCATCAAGTCCAACCTTACTCCTAGCCCTATCAAAAAGCACTAAACGATGTCCCTAAGCACAACATCCAACTGCCTCTTGAACACTTCCAGGGATGGTGACTCCACCAGCTCCCTGGGCAGGCCATTCCAATGCCTGACAACCCTTTCTGTAAATAAATGCTTCCTAATATCCAGCCTGAGCCTCCCCTGCTTCAACTTCAGGCCATTTCCTCTTGTTCTATCACTTGTCACCAGGGAGAACAGACCAACTCCCACTTCGCTACAACTTCCTTTCAGGGAGTTGTAGAGGGCGATAAGGTCTCCCCTCAGCCTTCTTTTCTCAAGGCTAAACAGCCCCATATCCATCCCTCAGCTTTTCCTCAAAAGACACATGCTCCAAACCCTTTACTAGCTTTGTAGCCCACCTCTGTACCCTTTCCAGCACCTCAACATCCTTCTTGTAGAGAGAGGCCCAAAACTGGACACAGTATTTGAGGTACGGCCTCACCAAAGCCGAGTACAGAGGAATGATCACCTCCCTGCTCCTGCTGACCACACTACTCCTGATCCAGGCCAGGATGCCATTGGCCTTCTTGGCCACCTGGGCACACTGCTGGCTCACGTTCAGCTGGCTGATCGTTTTCCTGTTACGTTATAACATAATTAGCTGTTTGGCATTTTGCATAAGACTGGTACCATTTTGATTTCATGCTAGAAAGAGCTCAAATTGTTTCCTTTTTGTAACCATACGCATTTATTTTGAATATAGCCCTTCTGTGCTGGACCGCTTGAATGCGTTGCTTGAACCGGGAGGCGTCCTGACCATGAGTGAGAGAGGTGTGATAGATGGCACAATTCCCACAATAGCTCCTCACCCAAACTTCAGGTGCTTGACATTTCTGCTTTTATTTTGGTTTTGGTTTTGCCTTTTTTTCTTTTCTCGTACCTAATAGCAGGTTTAAGAAAAAAAAAGTGTGTCAGCAGTGAGCTAGTCTTTGGGTATTTTGAATGCTCTTCAGTTTGCCATGTACTGTCTGTCTGGCAAGGAAGAAAACTGCACTGTGATTGGCAGATGATAGCTTAAGAAACTTGGCTTTATATCCCTGTTGCGGCACAGACTATTACACTGGAAAAGCCATAACTGTGTATCTTGATTCTTCATTTCTAACTTAAGATCTCAGCACTTCCCTATCTCACTGTAGTGAAGTTGAAGGATATATATCTTGAAAATGGTGAAGTATTCAGATATATTGGTCATGAAAGCTGGTACATGGACATAATAATTTTCTTCCCAGCTTTTTCCATCCCATCCATAAATGTTGCGTTTTCTGCAGTGGCAAGTCTTTAAGACAAAACAACAAAAAAGTAACCAAAACAAGCAAACAAAAAACCCAACCAAAACAAAAAGCCACACCAGAAACAAACAAAAAGAACCCCCAACCAAACACCAAGAAAACCCGTCACAAACTAAAACGAACAACACACCAAAACAACAACAAAAACAAACCAACCAAAGCCAAACACTGTATTCTCTCAGACCTGAAGTAGTCTCTTTGGGAGATGGGAGGAGAACATACAGAGCACACAGTGTAATTCCTACCTTTTATAAATTCATGAAAAGAGTATTGGGACTGATATGCTGGTCTTTAACTTTTCAGAAACCTGTTTTTACTGTGTTTTATCTCAGAAGCTTGGCTTTTTCTCCTCCTTGCTTTTGAGAGATATCTACTGATAGTATTAACTACTTGGGTGTTGTATACTTCAGTTTTTAAGTAGTGTAGACTTCTCTGGAAGTGTTTCTAAGAATTCTAAAAGTCATCCATATAGCTCAGACATGTAGTTTAACTTCGTTATTTGCCTACTGACAAAGTAAAATAGACATAGCTCAGATGTAACTGAGTTAAAAATGATGCAATGTATCTGTGGCTAATGTCAGGGTATAATTATTCATATAGATTTCTCATTTAAATTAAGTAGATGTCTCTGACTTTCTAGATATCAGTGTCCCCATTTTTATGAAGATGAATTTACTTTGTAGAAGAGCAGATTTGGTGGTTCCAGAGTGATAGTTTTTAAAGCCCTAAGTTACACCTTAAGAATGGTAGGCAATTGGGCTAGATAATCTTCGTAGGTCCCTTCCAAAGGAACTGTTCTATTCTAATATCCAACAGGCTTTTCCTTTCCATGGATCCAGTTCATGGGGAAATATCCAGAGCCATGCGGAACCGTGGGATTGAAATTTACATTCCTGGGGAGAACGATGGAAACGTATTGGACAATCTGGATTTGAAGTTACTCCTGCATGGTTTGGGTTTAGTGGGAGATAGTGTCTGTGAGGCACTTCTGGCTGTGCATTCGGAAGCCAAAGCAGCAGTAGCAGGTAAAAAAAAAAAGTCTGTTCAGTATTTGTTAACTTCTTGGGCTCACTGCATATGTTTGAATTAAGTCTTTTAATATTAAAGCTTGCTTATTTTATTGTGTTTTATCCCAATATAAGTAAAGGCATAAAACATCATCAGGTTGTTTTGGGTTGGTTTTTTGTGCTCTCAGGAAGTAGGCCCAAATCATAAAAAGATGGTAACCTAAGTACTTTGTAAGGAGACAGCAGATGCTGGCAAGTGTCAGTTGTCTATTGCTATAAGGAAGGCAATATATTCTTAAGTGAAATATCAGCAAAATAGAGGGTTTTCATAAGGCCTATCCAAGTTACTCTTTGGAGCAAGATGACACTGAGTTTCATTCATTTCAGCTGCTTGATGTCTTATTTTAAGCTGCTCACCTGTTGTTTACAATCTTGTCATTCAGTTTTCAGGGCCCAGTATGATTCATTTGTTTTGAATCTTCGTTAGGGCCTAAAGTGATGTTTGTCCTCAGAGGGTTAAAGGGCTGACAATTATTAAACATTCATATCACCCTAAATGCTGTGTATCTTTCAGGTTCTGTGTCATCCTTGTCACCTTTGCTTCAGGCTGCTGTGTTAATTGTGCAGCAGATACAAAGAGGCCTTGGATTAGCAAAATCTTTTTACAGAGCCTGTTGGGAAGTTTATGGCCGCTCACAACAACTGCAGATTAACCAAAAGGTAAAAGTCTTGTATTAGAAAACTTTTCTTACCTTGTCTAGACATGTGAAAAGTACCGTTTCATGAAGCAAGTGTTTAAGTTCCTCTGTTTCCAGCGTGCCTGAGCAAGGCATTGATAAAGATGGTGCTCTTGGAGAGATGAGCCAAATTATTTTAAGCATCCTTTCAGGCATCTGTCAAGTGATGAAGAGGAGGGGTTAAGTGGCATTGGGACATTTTCTGTATCTTAGGCTATGAGCCTTTTTTGGCTCCAGAGTAAGCAGTGCAGTTCTGCATGTAACTTATCCTAACTGGTCAGCTGAAGCTCCAGAAGTTGGGTTTCTTTGGTATTGAATGGTGAAGTATGGTGAGTTTCAGCTGTCATCTGTCCTTTCATGACATGTTTTCTCAGCCTGATGGCATGCTACTGGAGACAGAGGTCAGATAAGTGAGAGCTATGTGAAGACTGTCAGTCTGGGATGTGCTTATTGAGATACTCCCTGGGGGATAAATTTGGTTTGTCAGACATTTTGTAGCTAGAGGCTCACTCTCAGCATAAGGAAGCAGAGAATTTTCCCAGTTTGACTCTTTAACAGCTTCAGCTGAGACTTTGGGATATTAAAACTGAAGAATCTATAGCCTGAAACACTGTACACAGTGTCATCTGGAGATAGCAATATTCACTTCCTATTTTAAACTGCACAGTATGTTGTTTCACTTGTGGTTGGAATGTTTTGATACTTCTGTCGTGTAGGTTATACAGTGTTTGTAGAACAGTTGGTTTGTAATGATTTCATAATAAGTGCAAGTAGTTAAAGAGTTCCCTGATCTGTTGTACTTTGAATACATATCTGAATATGATTCTGAACAACTTTTTGCTTGTTTGTTGTAGCTTGTGTTAGAATTGATTACGAAGCATGCTTCATCTCTGGCTTCCCATGAAACCTGGGGTGACTCCTTGCTAGCAACAGGACTGTGGCCAGACTCCCTGCCTACAGGTCTGTTTGCAGCTGAAGACTCTCTTCTTTCAACAGTCCAGAGTGATGCACAGGTCCTAATGTATTGTCTGAATAGACTAAACCTTAAAAACTGCAGGTAGGTAAGAAATGAGATGTGTGAAATACAGGTGGCACGTCATTGTTCCCTGCAAAGCTTTGTCTTGAGCAAATGGTATGGGTAGAAACTGTGGTTGTCACACACTGTAACCGAGGCTGCTGTTACCTTTCCATGCAACCACTGCAAATACAAGTTCTATTATTTACTGATTTATTATTCAGTCCAAAATACTTGACTATTTCTAGTCTTCAGTAAGTACATTTGACCTATTTTGAGTTGAGTCAGGAGTAGGCATTTAGCACAAAATATGAATGCAAACACTGGGTTTACGAGATCATAAGAGCCGACCCCCCAGATTTCTTCCTTGGGTTTCCTTCTGAGCTTTAAAAAAAGTGAGTATTTAATTAGTTTTAAATATACTACTGATCCTCTGTACTTCCTGCTTTCATGTAAATAATTATTCGTCAGTTATTTTAGATCCAGTAGCTTCAGGTGAGAAAGCAAATTTCCTCCTTCACACAGAGCTGTCTGGATGAAGTTTCATGAGCAGGGGCCATATGCAAGAGCTGTTGTGCACTGTAACTGTTAATTTCACAACACTGGTGCCAAATCTTCCTGTCTGCTTTGCTTAGTGGGACAGGTACTGTGGTTTGCTTCAGTGAAAGAACAAGGTGCAGAATTTAGTATTAAGATAAAATACTGGAATTGCAAAACCTTAGCAATGTCTTCCTTTTTTTTTTTTTTTTTTAATCAGTGACACGTCTTTCTTCGGCTTTTTTTTTTATCTTACCTTTGCATATCATTCTGGTGTGTGAATCAGTTCTGAATTCTCAATGAAACACTGTGCATATTCACTTCTGGCACTGCATAACTTTTTGGCAATAGTGAGTTCATGATAGTAAACACCCCAAACTGATTTGAAGTTGGAAACTGGCTTTAAACCTAAATAAAGAGGAGAGATTATTGCTTTGCTACCTTCATCTTGCCTGAAGATGGTTGCATGCTGAGTAGCTTGACTTGCAAAATATATTTTCTCCTGGAATTGGCAGCTCAAGTCGTGATTGCTGGACTCCACTTCTTTGTGTTTCAGGACAGTACCGCTGACCCTGCAAGATCTTCAGAAAATTATGCAGTCCACTAATCCTGAGAGTCTCAGATTCAGTGCTGTTGAGATAGATGCAAACTGGATGGATAACTTGGAAGTTCTCCAGGCTTCAGTGAAATTGTTCATAGAAAAGGCAACCAATCAGGATTGGACACTGAGAGTTAAATGGCTTAATTCCTTAGCCAAAAGTCTTCCACAGGTGCTTGGTATGTAATTATTTAATTTTACCTTTTGCCTAAGGACTGATTTATTATATTTTTATTATTATGTTTTTCACAAATCCCAAGTCCTCTACGAAAACATTCAAACCATTCACATGATCTGATATGAAAGTTCTCAACTTACCAGCACTAAATCAAGAGCATTGAGGCTCCAGGGACATTCAGAAGCAGGTTGTGAATATTAGGGACAATGGGAGACTTTGGGCTACACATTGCCTTTTATTATTCAAGCACGTATGTAACTTGTACTGCTGCTGAATTGGGGTTTTTTTGATACCTCTTGGTCTGTGTAGGGTAATATGGCTTTCTCTTCACTATTCTTCTGGTTTGGTAGTGATAGTAAAAGCAGTAAAATGCCTTCTGTTTATTTGGTGTTAAAATACACATGGTTAGAAATCCAGGAAAGTGCAGAATTGTGATTTCCTGAAGCTGTGTTGCTGGAACAGTTCAGGATAGCAGCTGAGATGAGGTATTAATTGCTAAATTACATTAAATGCATTGAAATTGTGGAGAATGTAGATAGGCATTAGTCCAGGTAATTCACATACTTAGCTGCCTTGTGGGGTGCAAAATCTCAGATTGTATTGTCCCTGCATGAGTGAGATTGCTCCCCATTGATCTTGCTGCCTTTCCAAGCAGGCATGTCTATAAATTAGAAAATATCTAGGAAGTTACTTTAATGAGAGGTATGCTTTTATGTGATGATTTTTTTTGTGTGTGGTGTTTGTTTGTTTTTTTGTTGGCTTTTAGTTTTGTTTATTTTGTGGTTTTGTTTTCTTTTTAATTGGATTTTTTTGTTGTTGTTTGTTTTGGTTTGTTTTTTTAATTGGGATTTAAAAAATGGAACAGTAAGAGAAAGACTTGAAGTTATAAACTCATGGATTTTCACCAACCATATTTTTAATAGCATACATGAAGTATCACTGGTTTAATGAGAACTATTTACTAGATTTATTTCTTTGGCCATGATATTCTGACTGCTTTTAAGACCTTTCGGAGGTATTACAAAACAAGAGCAGCCAACATGTCCAGAGTGCATACACAGATGAGATTCAGTCTTCTTGTGCTGGCTCAGTTGAAGATGTTTATGTATTTGTACTAAATGCTCTGTCTTCTACACCTATGTTGTCCCCTTCAGCTACAGATGCAGTACGGATTCAGCTGGAAGCAGGTGCTGTGGCCCTTGGTAGCTTCTATGCCAGTTCCCTTTCATCTGGAGTCAGTAACATGATCAAGTTGCTACAGCCAACTATGACAGGTACTTCTGAAAAAAAACTCATGTAGGATATTGGTGCTTCCTTTATTTGTTCTCTAGACGCACTGCAACTCTTCTTAGGAAATGTGTGTAGTAAGACAAAGGCTAAATTCTAACTATACCTTGCTTTTGTTGCAAAAGAAACAGCAACAAAGCCATTCTTGCTGTCTAGAACAGCAAATAGGGCAATTAAAGGTATTCATCTCATGCAAATTAGGTAGGAGTCCTATGACTATGAATCCTGACTGTGTGTCTGACCCGGGTGTATTCCTATGGCTCAGATTTTAAGCGATATTCTTAAGAGTGATACATATACCTCCTGCCTTTCTGACTGGATGGTTTGGGCATCCGGGGTTTTTCCCAGCATTTATTGTGTTGGTCTGTTTGAACCCTAGATAGAGGCCTATAATTTTCTCCCTCAGTGTTTTACAGGGAACTCAGGCTTGTGAGTTTTTTTCCAAGCTTGTTAGTGCACGGAAGCCATGTACAATGACACTGGACCCTTTATGGATGGTTCTAGGTATCTCACCTGGACCGTGAATGAAAAGGGAGTTGGACCTGAATTCCCAGGCTATTTGGGTACTCTGACCATTGGTTAATTAACTTTCACTGTTGTCCTTTTACAAAACCTGCAGTCAACTTAATGTTTTTCTGTTTGGATATATGGAATAAGGGAGCTTAAGAGCCTCCCTTCCTCTTAGGCTTCCTTCTCTCTTTACCTAATGTTCTTGTGTGGACAGGGACATCAAGGAAAATCTTCCCCTGAATAATGTGGAACTGTCCTGTCTTGTCTGCCTTCCCAGATGAACATGTGATGCCTCTGGACCCAAGATGGAATATGCAGTTTTTGGATATCATTAGAAATTCTATGAACTTTGATACGGAAATGGAACACACGGATCAGCTTCTAATCCTTTTGAAGTCTGTAGCAAATCGGTGGGTTACAAAGAAGAGCTTGTGAAGTTGGCTGGTGACTGTAGTCGGTGCTGTATAAATACCTGTGGTATTTGCCGAGTATATTTTTAGGTTTTGATAGATGTGATCTCAAAAAGTAGGCAGAGGTTTCATACAGGTATTTAAATTCTTCTCTCCTGTTTTCTGTAGATACAGACTAAAACCGATCGCTAAATAATACAGAGCAGAGCTCTGAGCATTCCATATGGGCTGGATTACTTCAAGGACAAGCCAGAACTGTAGAATAAAGCACAAGAGGCAACAGCAACAGTGTGAAATCTCTGACACAAAACTCAAATAGTTGCCCTGCTTTTGGTTTTGGACTGCTTTTCTTAATAAGAGCAAAAAGTACACAGATTTTGTGGTTACAGTATAAGGAAGCAACTGCTCACATACCTTATAAGTGGTGATGTTGCACCAGCTTAGTAGCTCACTACTTTTTCTTTCCTGGTGATTACAAAAGTCAGGAATCTGCATTTTGTGAGGCTGGCTTCTGCAGGAACCATATTCAAGCGATCAGTTACACCGCCCTTGATTCTTTTGCAATACAATGAAATACCAAATGTCACTTTGTAGTAAGGCAAAGGGTTTAAAATTATACTGAATTTCTAACAACATCATTTCAGGGCAGTATTATTTCTTGACCGAGAAAAAAGGAGCTACACTGAGAAGAATTTGATTGCCAGCAAGAAGCCAAGAAATAGTGTCTTAAGAATGTCTCTAGATTTCCGCAAAGGTGGGCTGATTTCAGTGTTCCTTTTGGTCCTGGGGTCCATTTGAAACGTGGTTAATTTGCAGTGTTGTGTACCTTAAACATAGCGTGTTCTGAATGTGCAAAGGAGGATTTTGTGAATGTAAAGCAGCCAGATGAGTACTAATATGATACGGGACACATTCTTAAATTAGATATATCTTATGCTACAGCATCTGTGTCCAGCCTCTACTAGGCAGTGAGTGCATATCATTTCTCTCTTCATTACCTAAACTTGAGGAAGATGGTGGAGAGAAATTGGAATTGCATTTTGTCTTTAGCTACTAAGAATAGCCAGCTTCTTCAGCTGTGCTTTTGTTGTAATCCTCTTTCTATTGCTCTATGCAAATGGGATATTTTCAAAGCACTTCCCCCAACCACAGAGAGGAACTAGTGGTCGGAAATTAACCCTTACTTGTCACACTATGTGGCTGGAACATTTAGTTTCTCCCTTTCTTTCCCTCTTTCCCCAAACCTCAGATCCAGGAAGTTACAACTGCCTTCCTCATGCAATCGTGGTCAACGTTGCTGCTTTCTTTGAACTCTGGGATGCATTTGCATTTCACTGGGTGAAGTCTACTCAGGTGGCCTTAAGTGATGATGACATGCAGGATGTGAGTAGACTTTTCATGGTACATTTATGGAAGCTGTGTGAAATTAGCACGCAGAACACTATTTTTAGTTTCAGGGACTATGAATTAGACCGTAGTGTTTCTGTAGGCATTCAGAATATGCCTGACACCAAACAAATTGTCATTTTTGTGTCAGTGGCTGTATTTGTCTTCTCATTTCTCGTGTGTGGAATGTAGGTTTTCAGCCTGCAGATACTGAGGGTGGGAATTATTTTACCTAAAGGTACACACCAGTGACCTAGACATCCGTAGAATTACCTGATTCTCTCCAGTAATGATAAAGGGAGTATCCACATCCGTCTCAGAGAGATATCCCAACCTGTACTGCTGACATGCGTGTCACAGGGGTGGTTCACTTCTTCCTCACCCTTTTTAGACCATGAAGATAACTTTGCTGAAATCTGACAATGACATAGTTTACTTTATGCAGGGATTACTTGGGTTTGACTCGTGTATTTCCACCTGCCAGCAAAGCCCTGCGATGCAATCATAGAACGGTTTGGGTTGGAAGGGACCTTAAAGATCATTTAATTCCAAACCTCCTGCCATGGGCAGGGACACCTTCAACTAGACCAGGTTGCTCAAAGCCCCATCCAAGTTTTAGACTGTTTTAGGAAACATGTAGATGAGTGCTAGTTGTGCACTGCTGAGCACAGAGCATCACATGGTTCTGAAATTAATGGAAGTGACAATGTTCTCACTTTTTCTCTTGCCTGAAGTACAAAGCGTTGCGTGGCACTCAGGCCTCAGTAACCCTTTTGGCTTCCTGTTAGATTTTGTACTCCTTGCTGTGGCGTGACCGTTTCTGGGCGATATCTGACACTGTGACAGTGGATTCGCCAGGGTTGTCACTTCTGTCTCTGCACTGGCACTGGGTTATGAAGCATCTAATTGACAGGATTCCTCAGATGCTTATTGGATCGGACCAGCCCAAGTAAGTGGCTTTGATTTGTGTTTCTCTTAAACGGTTGTATAAATATCTCCTTTGTTAGTGTTAAAGCTAATTAACTTTATTTGCTGTTAATGTCTAAATTGCCTTCCATTAGTAATGCAAGTGCCATGTATCACATAGCTGTTTGGTTTTAAAATGCAGGTTTCTTAGCATTGGACTTCTTGCCCAAATATCATTTAAAATTTTTACCCTATTTCTGTACTTTTAAGTTAGGTTGCCCATTTAGTGGAAGGTGAAGAGACTCGACTTTCCTTTCCTTCCTCGTGTATCATTTTGCCTTTTTCTCAAATGCTGAGTTTTGTTTGTTTTGTTGTTTTTTGTTTGTTTGTTGTGTTGGTTTGGGGGCTTTTTGTTTGGTTTTTTGTTATTGTTGGTTTATTTTAATATCCAAGGGTTTCCAAAGAAATTCAGTCTGTTACACAGCACATTCAGAGATGCTTGACCAATCCTTCTGGTATTTCCATCAATATGAAGATATTGCAGAAGTCTCTAGGAAGACCGCTTCCTTTTAAGGTATTTGCAAAAGATTTGTATTTCCAACAATGTCCAAATAAGCTTTAAAATAATCATAAGGATTTGTAGCACTTGCTTTCCAGGCTAGCAAAAATACATTCCTTTTGGACTTATTAGATTGATTAAAAAAGGAATTTCAGTGTGTGGTGTTGAGCATCAGGGGTTGGACTAGATGCTCTTCCGAGGTCCCTTCCAACCCCTAACATTCTGTGACTCTGTAATGTTCTGTGATTTTTTGTTTTATTTTATTTTATTGTGAAATATAGTAGAAATTCTACCCAGATAACCAACAGTAATTGTGTTTTCTATAGATAGCAGTTATTTTATATAGAGTGGTGGCCAAACATAAAAATATCACTGCTTGCTCAGTTCTGGAGACTTGTGGATACCAGCATGCCACTTGCTAAGTGAACATATGTGTATATAGAATAGACTGTTCCTCCTTCTATACAGCATAGGATGGGGCTGCCTTATGCCTTACAAAGACAAGGCCTCTGAGCATTGACAGTTGGTTTTTACATAAGTTATTTCACCAACTGATGTCATTCAATGAAAAAAATCTTCCAGTAAATTTTTCTAAATAATATAAATCTCTTTTTAAAAGCAGGGCACGAGTGGCCATATAGGTTGCTCATAGTGGTGGGTAGTAATTCGACTGAGTTGTATATGGCCTTATCTCTCAAAGATATCCAGCTGTTCAGAAAAGAATGTGGGACTTTAAAGAATATTCAGTGCTCACTGAGAATTTCGGGAGGTTTTTTCTAGGCATCCAAATGTCATTAAATTACAGGTGTAAAATGCCAATTTAAGTGACAGTAACTTCTGGTGTTTTTTAAATAAACTAAGTGCAATGAATGTACAGATTAGGTAAGTTGCCATGTTGAGATATTGTTTGCATAATCTCTGTAGTTCCCTCATGAAGAGGGAAAAACAAAACTTGACAAGAAGGAATTGTGGCCAGCTATTTCAATTTCTGTTTTCCTGCTGTATTGAGTAGGGTTATGAAATAATTAAGTTGTTGTTGTAAATTGGTTTATATATATTTGTACTTCAGTCATGTGCATGTGAAATTGAAATGTTCATTCTGACTGCAGTCACACATCTTGTTTGTTGTTTTATTAGCACTGCTGAAACATTGCTGCCTGTTCAAAAGCCCTTTTTATATTTCTAGGATAAACTAGGCATGGAATGTTTTTCTCAGTTAAAAGTTCTCAGCAAACCACTTAATATCTTGGAGCTAAAATTGGCCTTTGGAGAAAGCAGATGGCAGGAGAAAATGCATTGTCTGAAAATTGTTGCCACTGGATGGAAGGTGAAGAAAGCGTTGCTGCAAGCTGATGGCCTAATAATTAGAGCAAATCATTTAGAAGATGTTAATCTGGGTAGGTAATGCTTTTGAAAAGCCTCGCTGGATGATTTCTGCCCTCTCCGTTCTTTTCATATATATAAATGGAAAGAATGTGAAATGTTCACTGGCAAGAAACACAGTACGTGCATTTATATGCCTCTTGCGCTCTGTCAAACAGGTCAACTAAAGATTTTTCTGAAAGCTGTACATTCACAGCTGAGAGCAGAAGGAGTGATATGTAGTCATTCAGAAGAAAGGCTTACTGAAGATACTGTCTCCAACCAGTTAGACCCTGCCTTGTTAAACCAGCTCTGCAGTCGGGTTCAGCTGTGGCCTGCAATGGAATACATTGGTGTGCTTTGGCAGTACAAACTGACAGCAGATTATCTGGCCAGAGCTTGTGCAAGAAGGTAGGAGAAAGAAATCCTGTATTCCTTTCATGAGGTTCAGAATCCCAAGCTAGAAGATGTAACTTGGGTACTTTGCATTTTTATGTAAATCTGTGTGTATGTACATATATATTAATATATATATGTGTGTATATATGATTATATATATATGTGGTGCACACATATGCTTATATATATTTAGGTATAGAAATGCATATGCACTTCTTTTCTGCATGCATAATTGCCCTTGGGCTGCTACAAAAAGTATCAGCAAAGGGAGTGGTTTAGTGTTATACTGAGGAAGCCGTTTTCTTCTAACTTACTTGATTGATGCAAATATCATATAGAATGGTAGGGATTGGAAGTGACCCCTGGAGATCATTGAGTCCAACCCCCCTGCCAGAACAGGAACACCCAGGGCAGGCCACAGAGGAACAGACCCAAGCGGGTCTTGTGGAGTCTCCTTCCCTAGAGACTTTCAACCTCTCTGGGCAGCCTGTTAATACATAGGTATGTTGATGTCCAAGCCCCTTGGAGTAACCACATGAGACTCCAGAAATTGCTTTATTAATCTCAGAATGGATTATAGGTGGAGGAAAACTAAAACTTAAATAGTACATAGTATTCTGCTCTCCGAAATACATAGTGTTTACCTTTTGAGGAAGAGTCCTTCATAATAAGAATTGACATGAGGGGTTTTAATGCCACATTGCCGGGGGCTGCCATGTAAAGACTTGAGTTAGACCTCCTGAATATGGAAAAAGTACAGTAGTGTCCTAACTTCCTTTTGTGGAACTACACACATACACTTGTAGGTTAAATTAATGTTATTAATTTAAGAAGTGGTAGTGTTGTTTTAGGGAGGCAAGTGTATTTCTCCTTTGATTGTTTTACTGTTCTGTAGATGAGAGCTCTCCATCTGTGGATCTCAGTGAAAGCAGCTTTTTTTGCAGTGAAACTTCTAGAATCACTGATTCACTCTTGGATTCAGATTCTGATTTTCACAGGAACTGTAAATTTGGAAGACAGTTTGCCTACCAGTGTTCTGTGTGCTTTGCTGAGCGTGTAGGCTATAGCTATACAAAATGACACTTCCCCCTTTTGTTGTATTTAGATTTTGCCAGATTTGAAGGATGCAAGTGTTTCGAGTATTACTTGACTGCTTGTTCTTCTCCAATGTTTAAAATGTTGTCATTTTAACTTTTCAAGGAGTCTCTGTTATTGTGGCTTTGCCTGCCATTATCCATTTGCTTTACTATCCAAATGATTTATTTCATATGCCCTGCTTAAGCGTTACTCAGGTTGCATTTCTTTTACCTGCTACAGGGAGAACTGCAGTCAAGAACTAAGCATATGTTCAGATCTAGTTCAGCTTACAGCTTTTTCTCTGAAGTTGACACCAGCTGCTTCTCACCAGCTATCTGGACTCTGGCACTTGTTGCACCTTAATGAAGTAAGAACAACTTTTAGTGTAATTAATCTCACAGAAGTTTTCAACAGACTGAGCAAAATAAGTATGTATCTGTAAGATTGTTTGACATGCAGTTTTTCTACCTGTGCCTGACAATAATTGTTTGTTCTTTCTTTTAATAAGAGAAGTTATTAATTGTGAGCCTGCAAAAAACACAATTAAAACACAATATTAAAATGTAAATAAACCACAATGGAGCCTTAAATAGCATAGTTCTATATGATCTATTTTGGTACTGTTGTTCCATTCATCTGTGACCTAATGGAAAATAGGAAATGGATTGAATGGCAGATGCCAGGCTGGTTGTGTCTGTGTATTCAAAATACTTGCCTCTCTTCCTGTGCCTGCCTCTCTTCCCCTCTCTCTCTCTCTCTCTATTTATATATAAATATATTTGTTTTGTTGTTTTTTTTCCAGGTCTGTGTTGCAAATCAAAGAGACTGAGACAATTATTCGATGCATTTTCGGTAGAGCCTTTAATATGTCAGATCAATTCTGATCGGTTAATATTTAGCTATAATAGAGTGATGGTTGTGTTCTCACAGAGCTCAGTAAACCATCAAATTCACTTGAAAAGCTTTGGAGCAGAATATTGGATACCTTTGTTTGTGTCGTGCTTGGGCAACCTCTTGTATTGTAATAAAAGGTTTCCCAGGAGTAGACTAGAGGCTGTGTGCTGAAAACTTGCTCTGCAAACACACTGCACACAGGCAGGCAGCAGTGCGGGCCTCAGGATGTGCATCTTTTTTGTTGAGAAGAGATGCAAGCAAACATTACGTGAATTTGGAAAGGCTCTTGAGGAATGTTTTGAATTATCCCTACTGAAAAACAGTATCACACCTTTTTTTCTTTCTTTTTTTTTTTCCTTTTCTATTTTTTTTTTGGTGTGTGTGCTTGACTCTCTTCCTCCATGTAAATTATACTCAGCTCTAGGTTTTTCTCTCTCCTTAGGTATCCCCTGAAGTCATATCTATTCTGTCATCTCAACTAGTTAATGCTGCATTAGCATCCTTCTGGAGCAGTACTTTCACTACAGAGCCAGAATACTGGTTGACTTGGAGGCCATTACCTGCAACAGAGGAGAAGACCTTTTCTAAACCCCATATGAACTTTTCTATAAAGGTTTGTCTCTTCTGGCCTAATCAAACAACTAAGTCAAATACTCTTTTTATTAAATAATTAAACAACTTTCTAAAGCAATACTGTAAGTACTAGCATAGTCAGTGCAAGTTGCATCTGAACAATCTAACTCTTAATCTCTTAATTTAGGGCCCAGGTATTTTGACCCGAGCCGTTTTCTCAAAGTGCTTCTTTGAAATTCTAACTAGCAGCAGCAAGACAAGCCAGTGGGATGTGAGTGGGCTTCCTGTGCTGTCATCATCCCATGTGACACTGGGAGAATGGATGGAGAGGGCACAGCAACTTCATGAAGTCAGTACAGCACTGTGGACCAACCTGTCTGTCTCTTCAGTAGTAGATTTTAGGTATTAAGAGCTCTCTTCCACACCTAAGTTATTTAATTCAGGCATGTTATGGAAGCGTGCTTACCATATGTAAACTTTTCTCATTCCTTTGCTTCCAGGCACACAGATGCTAGACTACAAGGAATAGTGCTAAGCAGACAACTCTCTGCCCTGGTAGATCTGGTTCCAGTGGATCTTCAGGAAGAATTTTTGGAGTGCTGTGAGAAGCTCTACCTCAAGGATCCTGTTGCATATGAGTGCCTTCTCAAGATACTGAGAAGCATCACTGATCAGGAGTTACTTCCTAAAGAATTCCTGTTTCTCCTGCTCACTTGCTTGCAGCAGTTCTTTGGGGAAGGGCTTAAGGAGTTACCAGAGACAGCTTGGCGAGGAAGCCTCTGGGTGAATATTGGTTTGCTGCAGATCCAGGTGTGGCTTCCGCAAACCAGGTTTGATCCAGCTGTTAAAAGAGAATACAAGCTCAAGTACGCAAAAGAAGAGGTGAGTTGGCTTTTACCTCTGTTATGTATACAATCAACACAAATGAGTCTGGCTTTGGGTGTTCTTGGGCAAATCTTTTGTCATGATTTTTAAACTATACAGTTAGAACTTCTTTTAATGTCCCAAGAATCATAGAATTGTCAGGGTTGGAAGAGACCTTAAAGATCATCTAGTTCCAACCCCCCCTGCCAATGGCAGGGACATCTCCCACTAGAGCAGGTTGCTCAGAGCCCCATCCAGCCTGGGCTTCAAAACTTCCAAGGATGGGGC
>WTSP01006116.1:72359-84585 GCA_025331215.1 Actenoides lindsayi
GCTTTCTTGTAGGCCCCCTTCAGATACTGGAAGGCCACAATAAGGTCTCCCCAGAGCCTTCTCTTCTCCAGACTGAAGATGATTTGCCTACTAGCAAAACCAGAACTTCAGAGAATGGTTTATTCTTTCCTTTTTAGTTATACCAGCTGGAGTGTGAATGGCAAACAAATGATTTCTCATCCCAGCTGCATACAGGCAAAAGTATTGAAGACAAAGCAGTCAGCAGCTATATTCATCCTCATCTCAGGTAACATCTCAGGCACTCAACTCTTCTCTTTTAGATGGGAAACTTCTTCTTTTGATGCTCAGGCTCCAGAGCTTTTCTCCACAGCTTTACAATCATTCTGTTCTTCTGTAGAAATAAAGGTTGCTGATTTTAAAGTATTAATTTGCATGCTGAAATGGTAAGGAAGAATGCAGAAGCTGTTCTGTTTACTTGCAGTGCCTAAGGAATAGTCTGTACACACTTTGTACTGCTATAAATGCCATAATTAAAACAGTGGCCTTCGTATCTTGATAAAATCGAAGCTGTGCCCAGAACGGGAAATAAAGCCATACCTATAAATTACATCAGTTTCATCAAAAAGTGACATTATCAACAAATTGAAATAAGGTGGACTGTGTATCTATCACTAACTCAAGGCCTTGATAGATGGCAGTGCTATTTTGCAGAGTTCTCGAACTGATTGTACTGGGTAAAAATCTCCAGATGTGTACTTCAGCAACAGCTTTTTTGCTTGTGGTCTGTGGCTGAATTAAATATCTTGCCACACAGAGTGTACTGTTGACAATTAGAATTTGTACTCATTGCTTTGTTTTGTTTTGTTTTTTATCTTGGGATCTTGAAGAAAATTTTAAGTAAACAGAGATTTCTCCTTTGTGTAGGTTTCCAGATATTCCTTGCATATAGAGTTAAAAACTGGGTATTATTAATGATTTTCCACTATTAATGGAAGTTTTATATTTCATTATTATACATGTAGAGAATCTAATAGTTCTATGCTGTTGCTTAAAGAGAACAATAGTCACTGGAAGCAAGTTCTGAATGGCTGAGTTTTACCAATTGCTTTCTGTAATACTCCTTTTTCCTTAATGCTCACCGAGGAGTCAGGTAACAAACAAAGTAATTGAAGTTTGTTGAAGTGGCAGGACTGGTGGGTGGGAGGAAGAGGAGTACATGTGCATGCTATAGAGGTGTCATTTGTTTTTTCCTTATTTACTGTTTCATACAAACTAGCAGAATATTTCTGATTAATCTTTTTATGTATCTAGCTGTTATGTTAGATATTTCATATTTCATATAAACATATTTATATGTTTGTATGCTATTTCTTAACAGACTGTTGCATGAAAGAATGCAAAGGTTGAAGGAGCAAATAAGCAGTCTTTCCAGAAAAAAGGCCTTTAGGCCTCCAGCTCCACCCTACGATTGCTTATACCAGGAGGCTCACCAGTACATCAACAGCATAGCACAGACTTCTTCAGTCCAAGATCTTTTAGCCCGCCTTCTCCAGTTCCTTCGTGGACAAAGACCTAAATCACTCCAGGCGATACAAAACCTGTTAAATGAAGAAGCATCTTGGCAACAATCACACCATCAGTTTAGAAAACACCTGACAGAGGAGTATGCTGTATTCCCTGATGCCATCATTCCTCTGCAAGCTTCCATCTTACAGTTGCAACACGGCATGAGATTAGTGGCTTCTGAAGTTTACGCTGCACTCAAAAGTTTTGTGCGTCCAGCTGATCTTGCCAACCTACTCACTTCCTTGTTGGCATTTCCTTCTGTTGGCCGCTCCTTCCCCACTTACTTGGCTCGTGCGGAAATTTTATGCTCTGTGAATTCAGTTGAGGTCCTTCATGGACTTAAAAAGTTTTCTCTGAAGCACTCAGAAGGAGAATCTGTGGGAGTAGAGCAGCCTTGCCTGACTCTGGAACAGCTCCTAGTGAATGCTTTGTTGCATCTTCGATGCCATGTACTAGCCAGAGGAGAGATGGACCAGAAATCTCTGCAGCTTTTTAGACATCTGTGTCAGGTAATGCCATCTGAATGCCATTGGCCAGGATCCTTGTACTGAACCACTTTGGCCCCTGTACAAGAAAGACATGGCTCTGTTAAAGTGGGTCAAAAGGGGGGCCACAGAATGATCAGTGGGTTGGAACACCCCTCCTGTGAAAAAAGACTGAGGGAATTGGAGTTATTCAGCTGGGAGAACAGATGGCTCTGGGGAGACCTTATTGTGGCTTTTGAGTATGTGAAAGGGTTTTATAAGATGGCTGGAAAGAGACTTTTTACCAAGGCTTGTAGCGATAGGACAAGGCAGAGTGGTTTTAAACTGAAAGAGGGTAGATTTAGATTGCACATAAGGAAGAAATTTCTTACAGTGGGGATAATGAAACACTGCAACAGGTTGCCCAGAGAAGTTGTAGATGCCTCATCCCTCTTAAGTGTTGAAGGTCAGGTTGGATGGGGCTTTGGGTAACCTGATCTAGTGGAAACTGTCCCTATTCATGGCATGAGGATTGGACTGGATGATCTTTGGATGTCCCTTCCAACCAAAGCCATTGTTTGATTAAGTCTTGATAATTGCCAGCGTAACGTTCGTAAAACTTTTTCTCTTTTTTCTAATGAATTGATAAAAGGTTATTTGAACATAATCTACAATATGGGATTAACATGTTAGGATTTATCAAGGCATAAAATCATAGCCTGTAATGGTTACCAAAGATTTTATTAATTATGAAACATAACAAAACCCAAAACCAAACCAAAAACCAAACCAACCGAAACTTTGTAGAGAGTTTCTTTGTAAAAAGGTTAAGAGAAGAGATGAGAACTTGGCCACACACTCTGTTGCGTAGTTTACTGTGCTTTTTCCTCACTGTCTTCTTGAGAGGGCAATTCACAAATCTTCCTTCAAGGCAGGTGGCTTTGTTTTATACTGTTGTAGGCTGCAGAGTAGGAAAGAGCCAAACAAGATGGATGCTACCCCTTTGATGAAAGATGAGGTGATTTTTAAACACCAGCTGGTGTGTAAGGGTGCTGCTTTGTGTTTCCTTAGGCAATTATAAATGAATGGGATGAACAGGAGCGCCGTGCTCAAGAGCGGGAGGCAATGGAACACAGTCTGTACAGATACAGAAGTAAAAGTCATGGGAAAGGACGGAGTGAGGTAGAGGAGGAAGAAGAAGAGTTTAGGAAGAGATTTCCCCTTCACGAGAAGGTAACAACTGTAACTTTGTAAAGAAACACAAAAAAAAATACATCTGAAGTAGGTCCTGAAAATACTTGCTATAAGTAAAACGAGATGAAGAATAAAACAGTTTTTCCTTCAGCCAAAAGAAAAACATGGGGTAGATTTAGAAAGAAAGGTGCTAAGTTAGGTGTTAAGAAAGGTGTTGAAGTGTTAAGAAAGAAAGGTGTTAAGTGCTTTTAGTTTATTGAGTAGAAAGTTTTTGGAATTAATATCCAGACTTGGACTGTGGTTTGGGTGAATAATCCCAAGTCACATAACTGAACGGCAATTCAATTAGTTCTTTGTTGTGAAATGCTGGAATATGATTCATTTAGCAAGCAAGGTCATCTGAGGTTTTATTGGCCTTCTTCACAGGCAATCTCCTCTATTAAATGAAGCTCTGAGATTTTCTTCACATTTACCTGCTCTGTGTTACTGAATGACTTCTGAGGTGTTTCTTCACCCAGTGATGTTGCACGGTACAGAAATCCACGAGACAGTTACGTGTCACTGCATTGTTGGGATGTTATAGTTCAGATCTTCAAGTGACCAAACAACATTGAGGTGGTTTGCCAGCAGATTCGGCTGCTGCTGCTTTTTATGAAAGTTTTAGTCAGCAGCAGCTCAGGGATCACTGTTCTGCACTCTCACCTGCTGTGGTTATACCCTTAGTTGTCCTGGTCACCTTCTTTTTGTTTCAGACTGACACCTGAGCTGTGAGGTGGGCAGTGTATCTATACAGTGCCAGCTCCAAATCGTTAGCTTTGTTGTTGCGATGCCAAAAAATGCAACAAGGAAAGAGGCAAGAGGATGCGTTGAAGGAAGAAATGATAATTGACTTTTGATTATCATGTCATTTGTAGGACTTTGAAGATATCACAGCTCAGCCAAGCCTAGAAGAACAAATGGAAACTGAAGATCCATTGGAAGACCAGCTAGAAGTTGATAGAGCCCTTTTGTCCAAGAGCTCCATGCAGACAGTAATGATGGTTCATCAACAGTTGTGCTTAAACTTTGCTCGATCCCTGTGGTATCAACAGAATCTGCCACCTTACCAAGCCAAACATTATTTCAGTACATTTATTTCCTGCTATCAGACTGGTGCATGCCTGGTGTCACAATTCTATCCTTTAATAGGTAAGATTGCTAACAATATTTCACACGTGCACGTTTAGCTTTATAATGATCTGTTTCAAATTAATCATACTGCAGGTCATGTAGCAGACTTGTTATGGGAAAACTGCACAAAACTAGATTTGCTTTTTGCAAACAACTTGTCCTGTGTTCATAAATGTCTTAGTGGAGTGCTTTGATTTTTACTCTTTAATGGATTTTTTCTTTTTATTATACTATTTGTTAATATATAAGACCAACACGGTTGAATAAACTGAATAATAAGTGAAATTTTGATCACATGTGTAATTCTGTGGAATACAGATGCACTTCAATAAGTAAAATATGCAATTAAGTTGATAAAATAATTGATTTAAATTAAAAAAAAAAAAGGTGTTGGGTTTTTTTACCCTGAATTTTGATGTGTAAATCACTATAACAATGTGTGAGACCTTGGGATCACTTCTTCTCAAAGCAGAGCTGTATTTCAATTCTAATCTAATAAATGTATATGTGTGTAGTTGAAAAGAAGCAGATAAGGACTGCTTTTTCTACAGTAATGTATTTTTGTGTTCATACCTGAGGTGCAGTATGTGCGATGTTTTGGGTTTGTTTTTGTTTGGTCATTCTTTATTCTTATTGGTTTTTTTTTTTGGTTGGCTGGTTTGTTGTTGTTTTTATTTGTTTCTCTGTGTGTGTGTGTGTGTGTGTGTGTGTGTGTGTGTGTGTGTGTGTGTGTGTGTGTATTGGATTACTTTTTCACAAAACCTTGCTGCTAATTTTGTATTAAATAGTTCCTTGAAGTGAATTTATGGACAGAGGAACTGTGGTCTTCTGACAGGATCACAGCCCTCCTGTAGTATGCTGATTTTACTTTTATATGAAAATTTGATAAAAGACAGAATGTAAAATGTAAGCATGTCTTTCTTGTTCTGTACTCCCATCTCATTGCTGATGTGTGGCATGTTCTTACAGCCTTGTAATGCATAACATATTAAGGCTTGACATGAGGGGGGACGGGACCCAACTTAATGTATTCAACTGATAAAAGAATGAATACCATCTGTGATGTTCCTTTTTTTGCTTCCTAGGTGCTGAAATGAATGACAGTCTTTTGGGAAGCCAACTTCTAGTTAGTGCTTTTCTTCGCAATACCTTTTTTGAGGAATTAACTTCAGATCTTGTGCTGCAGCAAGATGGCCCGTATGACTTCTACCAGCATCCTAATATTCAACAGGTCCGGCAGTGCCAACCTGTACTTGATAATTTTGCTAAAGAAGTCAATGGCCTACTGCAGGAATGGCCGGAGCATCCAGTCCTTGTGCAGGTAAAAACACCTCAACAAATGTTTGGGAAAAACTGGAGCATCTTAGAACTGGTTTTTTGTGTATAGATATGCGCAGAGATGTGCATTCATGCATACACTTGCCTAGATGTTGTCTGTATTACTTAGGCAGATGTTTTGAAGTCATACCTGTTTCTTCTTAAGAGGTATTGGGTATGATTAGCTGTTCTGTTTGTTACTAAAACTTAAGTGGTATATATTAAGGACTTCTGTGGCCCTCAGGTTATATTTCTTAGAGTAATGCAGAATCTCAAATCAATTGGAACTCTTTGCATTAGATCATTTGCATTCCTTTCCCCAAGTGCACTGGCCTTCACTGAACTACTAGTGAGCTTACACTAAAATGAGGAAGCAGTTTAAAGCAATTTTTTTTTAAAATCATCTCTCTTGCAGAGGAGGGTTATACTAATAGAAATTAGCTGAATTTCTTGACTGCTTCTGTTGAAGATCAGCTACTATAGGTTGACCACACTGGGTTTTTTTTTCGTTCTGCAGCTGTTAGTTGTGATAGACAGAATCAGGAGTTTTCCACTCTCTAGTCCTCTCTCAAAGTTCCTGAATGGCTTGGAAATTCTTCTTGCAAAGGCACAGGTAAGAAGATAACTAAGAGAAATTCTAATTTTTCTCTTTTATGTTGCTTTATTTGCATTGGTACCATGATAAAAACAACTAAAAGCTGTCTGCTTCCTGGGATCTGGGGAAGTGAATTTGCTCCATGCTGTAAGTTTGAGGAGGAGGAATGTAATCCAGAGTACTGCATGAGTCTTGCCATGCAAAGGCTAATTTCTGACTTTGTATAAAGTGGAAGTAATTAATTAATTGACTTTTTATTTCTTTATTCCAGGACTGGGAGGAAAATGCTAGTCGAGCTTTGTCCTTGCGAAAGCATCTTGATTTGGTCACACAACTGATTATTCAGTGGCGTAGATTGGAGTTGAAGTAAGAACTGTCCTTCCCTACTGCTTTTCCTTAGACACTGTAAGCGTCTATCTCTGTACGGAGACATCTTCCTGTGCAGAATTGACTTGCAGAGCAGCATGGTCAGTGATTGTGTGTATATGGCTGTCCTAGTAACAATGTGGAGGGGGGGGAAAAACCCAACAAAGTAGCAGCTGTACTGGCTCAAAATGAGCATGTCCAGCCCATGGTGATGCTATGTACGTGCCTCAGGAGGAGCAGAAGCAGGGCAGAAAACTACAGTACTTCATCCTAATATTTTCCCAGTGTTGTCCAGTTTTCATCTTAGGGTTTGCTGAGCCTTCAATGTTTTGTCTATTTAACCACCACCACCATTAAATTTCTTTGTAAAATTATTGTCCAGTCTCCTGTTGAGTTAAATTTTTATCTCCACAGTATAGTGTGATCAGGTACTCTACAAGTCTACCTCAAGTTTTGTGGATGGAAACTTTTTAATCTGTCTCTGATTGGTTTTGTTTTACTGTCCCTAGTTCCTGCATTTCTCCTCTATTATTTAGTAAGGGATAAATAGTGGCAAAGCAGTGGTCCTTGACAGTTGTTTGTGTGCATTAAATTTGTGTATAGGTTATTAAAATTTTCCTTTAGTTTAGCAGAAACAGAAAACAAAGTTTATGTTGTTTTGGAGCCCAAACTAGCCGTAATATTTTTGTTTTATTTTTTTTCTTCTCTCCCCTTCTGTATTGTTTCTAGTTGCTGGTCTGTAAGTTTGGACAATATTATGAAGCAGCATGTAGAGAAATCCACAAAGCACTGGTTCTCGATCTATCAGATGATTGAGAAGTATGTTCAAGAACAGACAGAGGCAAACACAGAAGGTAAGTGCTGTCCTTATATGAAAATGTGATGCAGTTCCAGCAGTTACTAAGGATGCATAATCGAGGTCCTGACTGCCAGAGTGCACTTTCAGCTGTAGTTCTTTTACCGTTTGCTCTACAATAAATGCCATGACAGTATAGGGTCTTCCATACAGAGTGAACTTAGCTTGGTATTTATTTCTGGAACTACTTGTGTGTCTCCCAGAGCTAACACTATAGATATTGTAAAGAAAAGATGTCTGTTAAAAGCATCTCCCAAGAAAGTGGTACTGTGGTAACTGCATGTCATGCACATATAAACATTTCATTAAACAGTCCATTTGCAGTTGGAAAAGGCACTTTTTTTTTTTTTTAATGCACAAAGCATCATTCATATCCCAGCTGAACTGCTTTTAACATTCATTACAAAGCCTAAAGAATTCTTAACAGTAAGTATTTTCTGGTACATACAGTTCTTAGCAAATCTCTATGCAGGTTTTCACGTTGTGTAAAATGGGGGAAAGACTATAGCTCTTGGTCTCTTGCCTCCCCAAAATTTACTGGAATTGTAAAGATTGTAAATTGTAAAGATTGTATGGAATTGTAAAGTAGCATCCTCTGGCATGAGGCGGGGTTCTTCCAATCTCATGACTAATTAATGTATTTACTTAATGAGCTTCATATCCTTGGGTTATTTTACATCTCCAAGTGGGAAGCATTCCGTAGGTAATATGCTCTAAAGACACTGTTTTCTCTACCAGGTTCTTTCAAGATCTATTTCTGTCTTTATAATTTTGAGAAGTGAAGGGACGGGCAGTGCCTAATTTATAGTACAGCTCATACTGACCAGAAAAAGCCATTCATTCATAGAGAACAGCAAGTATTCTTTAAGTACTCAAAGCACTCTGAAATTGAACATGTACTTGGCCTCCTCAGTCAGCTGCCTCTCTTGTCTCCTCTCCTTTCTTCTACTGTGTTGTTTGTTGGTTTCACTTATTATTAAATTAGAATTCTAACCCCCACAGAAACTGAGCAAATGGATCTGAAAACGCTGGTCAGCACACTACAAGCTTTCATTGAAGGATCCACGCTGGGGGAGTTTCATGCCCGACTTCAAGCACTACTGGTTTTCCACTGCCATGTCCTGCTAATGCCTCAAGTAGCAGAAAAGGGTAAGTTGTTAGCGTTACATGTATCGAGTCTTCTTTACAACAGCCCAACCATCACATATGCAACACTTTCCAAACAGATCACTAAGTTGATAAATAAACCATAAGCCTATGCTGTTACTTTACCCATTTTCATGAAGGATACTGTTGGTCAGTTTACCCTATCTTCTGGTGTTGCTAAGTTTTCATGATTATACAAAATAAAAAAGGGATGCATTTCTCCTCTTGATGGTGAAGCATGTTGTGTTTTAAAAGAAGCTTGTTATTGTCTATCCCTTCCAGCTGTTCTGTGCAGCATCCTGTGGAATCTCTACAATTATTATAAGCAGTTTTCAGAGTGTGTTGCGGCCAAAATCACTGAACTTCGTCAACCTATAGAAAAGGAACTTAAGGTAAAAGGAAGCTTCACTCAGAGAATGTATTGATCTAATCAAAGGAGCAGTGGAGCAGATACTATTTTAATTTGTATATAATAGTTCTGTTGGCCACTGAAATCCTTACTATGCATTTTTTTTGGCAAAAATTTACTTTTGTGGGGAGGGGAATTAATTGAAGTCTTTAATGGTTGGTGAGTCCCATTTAGCCGTGGAGGGTTTCTACCCAGCAGTGAATTTCCCATTTGAATTTCACAGCATTTCACTATGCAGCAGTTTTAAGGACGCCTGTGCTGTAATTTGCTCGCTTAGTAAAATGTCTTGTATTTTAAGACTGACAGATCATCATAGCTGATCAGCTTTAAAGATTGTCTTTTAGATGCAAATACTTCAGTGTGTTTATATACGAGTAATCACATTGTCTGTTTGTTGTCCTTACAGGAATTTGTGAAAATTTCCAAGTGGAATGACGTCAGCTTCTGGGCTATAAAACAATCGGTTGAAAAAATACGCAGGTAACTTAGAGCTTGGAGTTAAGCTCTGTATTTGGAACCCTCCTTCTAGATTGATGTCTAGATTTGATTATTAAATTTGAATACAATAACATTTCTTCTGCTCGTAACACAGTGGAAACATTAATTGCCAGCGGCTGAGAGATTTCCAGGATTACAAAACCCAGTAACATTTTGGCTTTCCTTTTGTAATTAGGACCCTCTTTAAATTCATGAAGAAATTTGAAGCTGTTCTGGATGAGCCATGTCGGCCAGCGTTGGTGGAAATTGGAAAGGAAGAGCAGCTGGACTGCTTGCAAAAGCAGGAAGAATCTGAGAACACAGAGACCAAAATTCAGAGGCTAAACAACACATTAAGAAAAATTCTGTCTGCTAGAACAGATGTTGCCAAGGTGACTGTATTATTTATTTGAAGTGTGGGAAGAATATTTTCTCTGTTCTTCTCTATATGTTTCTTTTCACTGATTTATGCAGAAAAATCTTACATAAGTGCCAAATCTGTTGAACATATCATCAACTTCTGGTCTTACTTGTGTTCAGTGTTACGAAACACTGCAGATGGGTGGGAATGCAGCATGAAAAGACAAGCATGTTCTGTATTGCTTTGGCACAGTATCTGTGTTCTAATATAGAGATGGTAGCAGTCACTCATTTCATCTCCAAGTTGCTTGCATAGCGTCTGCAGCAATTCATTACTTCCCTGCTAGTGCAGGACTGGGAGTTGAAATTTTATTATTACCCTTTATTTCAAAACGAGAACCCAGACAAATGATCGTGTAGCTGTAGGCTTTGTGCATATCTAAGTTCTGATGAAATATAAAATCATTTGCAGCTTGAATCTTGATAGGGAAATGCAGCTACATTATGATACGTTTGCTGTTAGCTGACAGCTTGTGTACCGTGATCATTTGCATTGGAGAAGCTGATACATGGTAAATCCTACTCCACAGTGCCACATTTTAGCATGTCTCTAAGTCTAATTTTCTTTCTGAAATAGATTCCTATTCCCATCCATTAGTTTTTATTAATAAGATGAAAGGAGACAATTGTAACTCATCAGAATTTGGGGGCGAGTGAAAAATACTCAAGCTACTCTCAGCTTCCAAGGCTTTGTTCCTGTGACAGAAGAGTAGAGTAAGGAGGCAGAAAGCTAATGCAAATCGAATATGTTTGGTGGTGGGTTTGGTTCGTTGATTTATGGTTTGTTTGTAAGTCTGATGCTGATAATCAACAGGGTTGTTGGTTGCAGTTTCATGTTGTCTCCAAGTGTTGGTGCTGAACTGTTCAAAGGATCACTTGGGCATGTTTGGGGATCTGAGATGAATGCAGAACTTAGCCCTTGTTTTTGCAGTGATCTGTTCCTGATGGTCAGATAACACAGCTTTGAGTATATGTGTATAATTGGACTGTTTCTTTCATTGTTTTTTTCACAGAGGGTGCTTCCAGAAGAATGTCAGGATGTCATTACGTTCCATACAGAATCTCTTCAATCTCGTCTGCCTAAGCTTACTAAAAAAATGAAGAAAATGTGTACAACAGTTACAGAAAAAAATTCATTCTTAAGTCTGGTGGAAAATCTTGACCAGTTCACAGGTTAAGTATTGTTGTGCTTTCCGTACTGTCATTGACCTCAGTAATATAAGTAGAACAAATGGGAAAAGGTGTAGATATTTATTTCCCTTCCCAAACTGTCTTCCTATGGCTCCTTTGCATACATTAAACTTTCACATCTCTTACCTTTCCTTGCTGTTTTCTATGCAGGTGGTATCATTGATTCTGTAGTTGAACTGCAAAATTTAACATTTGATCAGACAGCTGATAAGGAGAAGCAGAAGTCTGAGGCAAAGCACATTCAGATGCAGAAGCAACGGGCTTTGTCAGACCTCTTTAAAAGCCTTGCTAAAACAGGTGAGCTTTGAAGAAAAATGTGCTTGGTTTAAAAGTACGTAGTTCTTAAGCATTTTACCTTTTTGCCAATACTTCTAAACCCTCCGTGATACTATGTTCTTGAAGTCACTGAGCAACTAATATAAAGAAGCAAAGTCTTTTTCTTTGTTTCTTGTTGAGAACTGGTGTGTTTGCCCTTTCAAATACCTTAAGTTCTCCTTACATTCCATTAGTTGTACAACAGTAGCTTTTCTGAATCAGAAATCTACTTTATTGCCAGTCGGAATTCACTGTCCAGCTTTTAGAAACAAGAGGGGTGTTTATTCTCTTTTATCCATTTTCTGATCCAGAACAGAAATCAAGTTAGCTCGTTTGAATGAGCTTCCCTCTCTTGACTGACAGACTGGCAAAGATCAGATTGCAGAGGTGTGGTTGAGCCATGGAGACTGGTCTATTTATGGGAATTGTTGGAGGCACCTTGTTCAGCAGCTCAGTCTCCATTGTTCCCCTTGCTAGCCTTTAGGTAAAGGATCCACCCAAACTATTCATTGGTGCCTCTTCCTTTGCTGTTATGTGAAATTATTCATCAAGCTGTTCTTTGTCACTTTGCAGTTTAGAAACCAGCAGAAGCAAGCACTCTTGTTAAATAAACAGCATTCTGCTAAGCCATAGCCAGAAGTAGAAATCAATGTAACTTTGCCAATTTTTTTCTTTTTTTTTTTTTAAGAAAATGTCATGGTTTTTTTTGCTTCTTCTCAAAGTCATAGCTTCTGTCCTGCAGTGCCATTAAGAAACTTATCCCCCCCCCCCCCCCCACA